>SNQJ01S0024591.1:112000-127771 GCA_010110895.2 Picea sitchensis | reverse complement strand
AAATTGATGAGGGTTTTTGGTTGAGGTACATGTTGGGTACATGGTTGAGACAAGTAGTTGATGAGTTGGCACATACATGAGGTGTATAATTGATTATGTTGGTACATATTGATGAGTCATAGTTAATGTGTATTTGATGCATGATTGGTACATATTTGGTGCATGGTTGATGCACCCGTTGATAGTACAGGTTGAGGTACAGGTTGGTGCATGGTTGATGCACTTGTTTATGTTACAGGTTGATTACAAATTGTTTGGTACAGGTTGTTACAGGTTTTTTGGTGCAGGTTGATTGGTACAAGTTTACAATAGTATATCTCATAGTGATAGTGTGAAAATGGTTCCATCATTCTACTTATATTTCAAGGAGGTTGGACGAGGCAAGGATAGGTGGTTGTAGCCACCTTCCGGTTGTATCCGGAGAACATAGGGGGTTGTAGCCTCCTTCTGGTTGTAGCCATAGAATTGGGGAGTTGGACTTTCCCTCAGGTTGTACCCTGAGAAACTAGGGGGTTGGAGCCTCTTTCCAGTTGTGGCTAGAAAACAAAGGAAGTTGGTTCTTCCAATGAATGTAATTCTTAAATACATATAAAAAATAATAATTATGTGGTTTTTTCCCGCTTTTGGTTTCCACGTAAGAACATTGGTGTACTGTGTATGTGTATGATTGCTCATTTGTTCATTTTTTATTTACTCTAAAAATATTGGATGATAATGATACATTGATATAACACTTGCATTTTATGGTTAAAAATGATTAAATTTATCTATTACTAATTCACCCCCCTCTTAATAATCCAACAATTGGTATTAGAGCAGGTTCCTTCAGAAATTAGTTTAACCACTGAAAGGTATATCATGGAGAGTAACAACATGTATAAAAATGAAATACCACATTTTGATGGATAGAAGTATGCATTATGGAGAAGAAGGATGAAAACATATATACATGCACAAGGATTTGAAATTTGGAAATCAATAGTAGATGGATACAAAGAACCAAAAATTCTGCCAACAAGTGAAAAAGCAATGAAACTCAGTCAAAATAATTCCAAAGCCACAAATGCACTTCTGAATGGTCTTGGTGAATCAGTATATACAAAAGTTGTACATTGTAAATCTACTAAAGAGATTTGGGACAAACTTCAAAATATTTATGGAGATTTAAAAGTCAAAGCAACAAAACTTCAAACTTACAGAGATCAATTTGAACAACTAAAGATGAAGGAAGATGAGAATATTGCAGCTTACTTCGTACGAGTGGATGAAACAATGAATGCAATCATAGGATTGGAAGAAGAAATTGAAGAGTTTGTAATTTTTCAAAAGGTACTAATATCTCTTCCTATGAGATTTGATCCTAAGATATCAACACTAGAAGTAAGAGCAAATATAGACTCAATAAGCATGGAAAAACTACATGGAATCTACACAGCATATGAAATGAGAACTGAATAGGAAAATCCAGATATAAAAGAACCAGATTTCAAATCATCCAAAAGGTCAAAGCAAAAGGGAAAACAAAAGGAACATAGAAGCAACAGTAACTTCTCAGAAGATGATGAAGAAGAAGTGGAAAACTTTGTCAGAAGATTGAACAAGGGAACCAACGACAGATATAAAGGTAAGCTTCCATTGATTTGTTTTAATTTTGATGGTATTGGTAATTTTTCTAACAAACATCCCCATAAGAAAAATAAGAGGAATGATGAATATTACTCAAATAGAAGACAAACATATAAAGGTAAAATAACCAAAAATAAAGTTTTCAAGAAAAGATTATGCACCAAAGAAGACATCTCCTCATCAGATGAAAATGAAGTCAGTGACAGTGAGACAGAAAGAGTTCTATTCATGGCAGTAGAAGACTCTAATAAAGAAGACACCGAAAAAGAATATGAAGAGGCATAAGTTGACCACCGAGAAGAATTGTTGAGTGCCATGGAAGTTATAAGAAGAGAAAAGAAGAAAAACAAGAAGCTACAAGCATAACTATACAAGAAAGAAGACAATGAGGAACTAGAACAAATGATCATGAAATTCAAGGTTCAAATAGAAGAAGATAAAAGAATTGAAGAAGCACTCAAAGAACAACTAGAATAAAAAGACAGGATCATTGGAAATTTTGAAGTAGAAATTGTCACATTGAGAAAGGATCTTCAAAAGAAAAATATGCAAAACAACTCAAAAATTGTGGATGACATTATCAATACTCAAAAGCCTCATCATGACATGTCCAGACTTGGATACATTCTGACAGAAAAGGGATCAAGCTTCAAAACAATAGAACAAGAAACATATCCAAAACTTTATGAAGAAACAATCAAAGAGGATAGGAAGACCTACAAAGAAGATTACAGGGACACTCCTCCACCGAGAAGATTTAGATTTCAGAATCAATGACTGACATAAACAAATAGGCCTCAGGAAGAATAAGGATTCATAAAAGTAAATCCTTTCAGAATATTTTCAACTCAAAGGTATCAAACTATATTTTTTGGTTTATGTTATGCATGCAACAATTTTGGACATAAAGTTGTAAATTGCAGAGATAATAGGAGGAACATAAACAAGTTTGAAAATAATACACAAAATGGTTATCCAAGAAGGCCTATTGAAACACAGAGAAGAAGTTACAATAGGTTTGAATCATTGAGCATTGAATTGGAATGCTACAAGTGAAACAACTTTAGACACATGGAAAAACATTGTAGAATGACAGTCCCTCCTAGAGAACCACAATAGAACTACAACATTCACAAACAAGAACCTCAGAAGAGAACATGGATAAGAAAGAAAAATCAATATAGCAATGAAGAATGCACTCTCACTCTACAAGCTAAGAAAAAGAAACATGGTTGGTATGTTGATAGTGGTTGTTCAAAACACATGGCAGGTGATAAAGACATGTTTCTTACATTAAGAAAGGAAAGAGATGGATCAGTCTCCTTTGGAAATGATGATTCAGCTAAAATCATTTGAAAAGGCACAGTCAAAATTGGAAACAAGAATACCAAGGCAGAAAATGTTCTACTAGTAGAAGATATGAAACATAATCTTCTAAGTGTAAGTCAAATGTGTGACCAAGGTCATAAAATTACTTTTGATTCACATAAGTGCAAGATAAGAAAAGAAGGTTCAGGAAAATTGATTGCAACAACTACAAGAAATTCAAGCAACATATATGTATTAAGTGAAATTGGAAATGAAAAATGGTGTCTAGGAAAGGAAGATGAAATTTGGCTATGGCACAGAAGAATGGGTCACATACACTTTGATAACCTTGTCAAAGTCATCAAAAAGGAAGCAGTTAGAGAAATTCCCTAGATCACGAAACCAACCAACACTTTATGCAAGCATTGTCAACAAGGAAAGCAAACAAGAGCAGTTTCAAATCATAGGAATATTCAACGACAAGACCACTAGAAATTGTGCATACTGATCTAGTTGGACTAACTACAACAAAGGGCTTAAAATGTGAGAAACACTTTATGTTATTATTTGATGATTATACAAGAATGGTTGCAGTTTGTTTTCTCATGAATAAGTCAGAAGATTTTGAAAACTTCAAGGTCTGCAAGGAAATGGTTGAAAATGAAATGGATTAAAAAATCAAATGTTTGAGATTTGATAATGGAGGAGAGTTCACTTTAGAGGAATTTATGGACTACTGAGGCAAGAATGGAATAAAAGGGAAATTATACATTGCTAGGAAACCTCAATAGAATGGAGTTGTTGAAAGAAAGAACATTACAGTACATGAAATGTCTCGAACAATGCTAATGGATTCAAAATTGACAAACATTTTTTTGTCACATGCAATGCATACAAAATTTCACATTCAAAAAAGAGTAATGCTCAGAAACAAAAATGACAAAACTCAGTATGAGCTATGGAAAGGAAGACCAGAAAATGTGAAGCACTTCAGAGTATTTCGAAGCAAATGCTACATAAAAAGAGAAGATGGCATAATGGGAAAGTTTTACTCTTGTGTGGACAAAGGAGTACTTGTTGGTTACTCAAGTACAAGGAAAGCATACAAGTGTTACAATCTGAGGTTGAACAAAATTGTGGAAAGCATCAATGTAACAATTGATGAAACAAGTGGATGAGAATTAAAGGAAGAAGAAAATGAATCAATGGAACAACTTGACGAAGAAGAAGCAGAAGATGAAGAAGAAGTAGAAGGGGAAGATGAAGAGGATCAAATAGAAGTAGAAGAGAAAGTTCAACAAGTGCCTCCAAAGACACCTAGAAAAAGAGTATTGAAGAATCATTCTTCAGATCAAATTATTGAAAACAAAGATGCAGGAATTGAGACTAGAAGAAGAATCCGTTCACCAGAAAAAACGCACCTAGCACTCTTATCTACTATTGAACCAAGTAGTTTTGAAGAGGCCAACAAGGATGAATTCTAGAATAAGTCCATGGATGAAGAATTCGATCAAATAGAGAAGAATGACACTTGGGAATTGGTTCTAAGACCAAATAATGAGAATGTGATTGGCACAAAGTGGGTTTTCAAAAATAAATTGAATGAAGATGGACAAGTTACAAGGAACAAAGCTAGATTTGTATGTAAAGGATATAGACAAGTTGAAGGAATCAACTTTGAAGAGACATTTTCCCCAGTTTCCATAATGGAAACAATCTGATTGCTTTTATCTTATGCATGCTCCAAGAATATTAAAGTGTATCAAATGGATGTGAAATCATATTTTATGAACAGGGAACTTGAAGAAGAAGTCTACATTGAACAACCAAAAGGATTTTAGTTGTTAGAGAACGTAAATTATGTGCGTAAATTGAAGAAGGCCTTGTATGGTCTAAAACAGGCTCCTAGAGCATGGTACTCTAGACTAGATAAATATCGACAATAGGTAGGGTTCAGAAAAGGACGTGTAGACATCAACCTCTACATCAAGATAACTCAATATAGTATTTTATTAATTGAAGTTTATGTTGATGATATTATTTTTGGAAGTACCGATGACAGGTTAAGCCATAAATTTGCAAAGGATATGCAGAATGAATTTGAAATGCCATTACTCAGAGAACTATCCTTCTTTCTAGGTCTTCAGATACATCAAAGAAACCAAGGAATTTTTATTTCTCAAACTAAGTATATCAGATAAATGTTAAAGAGGTTTAGAATGGAAGATTGCAAACCAGTTACTACTCATATGCAAACTAGTTGCAAGTTGAGCAAATATGATGATTCAAAGTCTACAGACTGGAGTCAATGCAGGTCAATGATTGGTAGCTTACTATATGTGACAACATCCAGACCAAATGTAATGCAAGTAGTTGGACAGGTGACATGATTTCAAGTAGCACCAAAGGAATCACATGTATTAGAAGTAAAGAGGATTTTTAGATATATCAAAGGAACATAAGAGTTTGGATTATGGTATCCAAAAGGAAAGGATATATTATTTATTTCCTACACAGATGCAGATTGGGAAGGTTGCATTGATGATCGATGAAGCATCAGTGGAGCAGTGTTCTACTTGGGTGAGTGTTTAGTATCTTGGCTAAGCAAGAAACAATCATCAATATCTTTATCTAAAACTAAAGTAGAGTAGAGTATATTGTAGCAAAAGGATGTTGTACTCAGGTTCTATGGATGAAACAAACTTTCAAAGATATACAAGTTGAGTATGATGAGCCCATTCCAATATATTGTGATAATACAAGTGCCATCAGTATCTCAAAGAACTCGGTGATACACTCCAAGATGAAGCCCCAAAAGGTCAAAGTAGTCAAAATGGTTGCAAATAAGAAATTATTTAAATAATAAAGTGAAGTGATGAGTGTACTCTAAGTCAAAGTGGATACAAAAGAAATTATTAAATAATAAATTTAATGGAGAAATTACTAAGTGGACAAGTGGTTAGAAGTGGGTTAGCCCTAAAATAAGGAAAATGGTTTAAGATGGTTAGAAGGTAACCCCTTGAGTAAGCTACATAAAAGTATAAATAAGAGGAAAGGGTCTCTCATTTTAATTACACTTGAGCATATTGAATATATACAAGTGGCTAAGGTAACCAAAGGATATGTAAGGAGAATTTAAAAGGGAAGGTGAAGTAAAGAAGGACAAAATTCAAGGGAGGATAAATTCTTTTGATGATGTTTTCTAAGGTATGTTATTTACAGGTCATCTCACCATTTTTGCAATAAATTTTTTTCTATAATGATTCAGATCGCGAAATATGGAGGTCGTTGAGGAAAGATATCCAAGTAGTTGTGATAAACATTTTATCTTGTGGGTCATTGTATGTTTGGTGTTACACTCCGTGGAAAATAGGGTTTGTGGCTAGTCTTGAAACTAGTCTAAAAAAGGTGTTTCGGGTAAAAATGTCATAACTTCTTCATAACATATCCAAATTCAGTAATACCAAATGTATTTGTTAGAGTACAATCTGTACTATTTTGTGTACTATTTTTGGATCCATACAAAATATATTCCATTCAGGGCACGCTCTACAAGTTCTCTCTCTAGAATAAGCCAGAATTCAACAGGGTATGCCATTTTTTTCTATAACTCCTTTTCTGAGAGGTTCCAAGCAGTGAAACCTGGAGGGATTGCATAAAAGACACTGAAGAACATTATGTAATATTTTCATATCATTATTCATTACAGGTACATAGTTATTATTATTTCAAGTTAGGGTTGTGTTGAGGGGTCCTAAATCCCTTTAACTCAACAGCAGGAACCAAACCCACCACAGAGGCCCAATTAGACACTGCAACGTTTGATGGTGGAATGGTTCTCCAGATATTTCGATCCAGCCAATTTATTGATGGGCTTTATGTAGTGATCTACATGATATCTTCTTGTGAAAGTTCCTCCTTCAGTTTAAACTTCTCTTTTTTGTATTTTCTTTTATTAGATGGATCTGATAAAAAGATGTTTGTTGGTATAAACCAGTTGGTAAAAGGGGGGTTCTTAACTGCTGAAGAAGGTTGATCTTGAGATAACCCTTGTGCTCAAGCATGCATACAAATATATTCACACCTGTGACAAGCCTAGTACTAATACATTAACTTGTTTGTATTTCAATTATTGACTGAGATACAACTATCGAAAGAAGACATACATGCAATAGAATGATGGAAAGAAAAATAGTTTCCTTAAATCTAACATTAATCACACATTAACACAATGATTTTCTTTCATCATTAGAGACAAGAACTACAAAAAATATTCAAACAACTAACTTATCAATAGATTGAGAGACTCTTACTCATTACAACATCCATTCATGAAATAAAGTCAGAAGTAATTCCTCCTCAAATCCAATCACACACGCCTTTGACAAAAAAACAGAAGTTTGCCTCCAGTCCTAAACAAGACTTCTCAATTAAGGTAGTTCAGAAATAGTTCTTTACAATTCCAAAAATGAGTGTCTTTCCCAAAACCATCGACCTTTGCTAAAAGGTCAATCCTCTTATTTATAATGAATCATTAACTAAAAATAGTTATTAAAAGTGAAAGCTAAGTAAAACAAAATATCACCACATGGTTCTTTCATCTATCTATCTTCTAAGAGTCATCAAATAGTTTTACTGAAGTGGATGACTCTTCTCATACTCTGACCATTTGATGAAGAGTTCCTCGCATGTGTTGGCATACGGGAACCTGTGCTAGTCCATCAGGGCTGAACAAATTTCTTTTACTTCTAGTTACCATGCTCGGTACTTGACTATTTTGACACTTAACTGCTGAAAAATTGCTCGAGCCTTGATCAGACGCTCCATGAATTGTTGTACTTGACCTGGCACCATGCTCACCACCTTTTTTATCTTTGTTGTCCATGCTTATTCGTGTTCTTCATGTTGCTTGACTATGTCATGCAGGTTGACAAAGTCCTCAGGTGAGCCAAATTCTAGGAGGTCGATGTCTTTCATCTCCCGATTAATATTTACCCAGATATTCGTAACTGGCCCATTTCTCTTGGATCTCTCGCTGAGGTTCCTGGGCCATTTTCACCCAGTATTCAACCGCTTTCCTGATTTGATCTATGTTGTTGTCCCTCGACACTCGAATTTCATGCTCTTCAACATCTCAGCCCTTTTGAACTGAACTGATGTAATAGATCCTTTATACTTCTTGGTGAGCCTTCTCATACCACCTTTCCACATCCTTCCAGGTTGCTAGCACAATAAGGTTGTCTTCTTGGAAATACCTACAGTGAAAAGGTGGCGTTCATTCGTGAATTTTTCATAGGCATCTTGAAATTCACTTCTCAAAAACACTGTGGCCTGTGTAGAGTTCTAATAGTATTTTTCCAAATGCCCCAGATGCCCCAACTCCTTAAGTGCAACGACCAACTCCTTTTCATCCCTTCTTGCTCTATCCAATGTGGCATATGTGATAGCCCTCCTTACACTGATAAGCTCAGACGTCTTGGCGTGTTATTTGTTGAGAAACTTATCCTTTGTGGGGATGAGAATCGAACTATCCAACGTAAGCCTCCTCTTCTTAGTGGTCTTCATGATGGATTTTCTATTTCGGTCATAGGTGATTGCTTGTATATCAGTGACCTCATCAACCGGTTCAGGGATTTGTTGTTCTCCCCAGGTTAGAGTATTTCCCAGGATCTCGACTATGTGTACCTATTCTAGGACAGGTTCCTGAACTTCTTCCATATGTTCTGATGGCTAGACCTTCATTTGTTTCTCATCGGTTGTTGAGGTATCGACCAAAACTAAAACACCAGGGGTAGGTTCAATAATTGATTGGTAATCAGTTGTCGATGTGTTGATTTCTTGTTGTGGAACTTCCTCTTTATGACCTCCCGATCCCAATTCATCTCTCTATATATCCATTGGGGTTCCCAGGAGGTCGAGTATCTCATTTTCTAGAGAAGTTTCAACCTCATGGTCGCTTTGCGGAAAGCTTTGAATTGGAGCATTAGGACCTGGGGTAGATGCTCTCTCAGGTTCCCTTTCCTCTTTAATATGCATTGGAGTCACCATGGAAACCTCTGAACTCTCCTCATCATCATAGATGGTTATTAAGTTGAAAAAGGGGTTAGGTACACTTTTCCTACCCAGTTTCCTCGATATCTCAGGCTGGGTTGAAATTCCCCCTGGTGATCTAATCTGCGGGGATGGAACTTCAGGGTTTTCGGGCCTGGTGATTTATTCAAGTTGTATTGGATCTAAGCCACTTGTCTCTCATTTTCTTGTGATTGGTTCATCAATGAGAATCCTCAAAATTTCTACAAGATCAGGATCATTCTGTAATTGATTGATGATTCTCTGTGCCCCCTCTAGCAAGAGAAATCCTCTTCTTTGTGCCTCTGTATTTTCTGTCGCTTTGATCTCTTCTTGAACTCTGAGGGCCTCTTGATCTGACTGCTCTATTGTTTCCACTTGTTCTTCCATGCTCATAGCCTTGAACTTGGTCATCATAGCCCATCCAGGGTTCTGGTAAGCACCATGGCCCTATCTGGGATTGTAAAACCCCCCTCTGAACTGATTCATAATGGGTTGGTTGGGAACCATTCTAGTAGGAATGTTATGATGAGGATTGTAAATATTACCCCCAGCCAGAGTAGCTCCAGGTTGGGGGTTTCCCAAGGTGTGAAACTGACCTCCTCCGAGTGTGAATCCGGAGGATGGAAGTGGATTCTTCATGCCAAAAGTGTTGGTCGGAATTGGTGTGGAGGAGGTAGGTGTAAAGGATGAAACATAAGCAGCAGCTTGTCCACCAGGTTGACCACTCCATCCAGGAGCATTAAGACCAGGATTAGACCCAAGGTGAAAAGGATGTAGGATTCTAGCCATAGGAGTCGTTTGAGGGATATGAGCACCATCAAATGAGAATGGAATATGTGGAGGAGCCATGCCCCCAAGTACAATACTAGTATTCATATTAGATGTTGGAATGGAGGATGAAAATTACGATGTGAAATTCGGCATACCTTAAGAAAAAGGGATAGATTTTGTAGGGATGGACTGAGTATTGTATCTCGGTGAATTAAAAAGAGACCCAAAAGGGTTCGTGACTATAGGTTGAGTATTAATTATAGGTCGTACAAGAGTGATTATGGAAACCTCTGGCATGACAACCATGGTGGTTGAAGATGTCGAAGGAGTACCATTAACTATAGTAGGTATGGGAGTTGAAGGACTCCCATTATCTTTCTGACTCGACTCAATACTCATACTTGTATGACCACAACTCTGGTAGGTGGAGGTGTGTGTACCACATTTGATAACTTTATGCATTATAGAAGGCAAAGACTCAAGATGCAGTGGTAACCTTAACAAACCTAGAGACCCGTGGGGAAGCTGGTCTGGCTCCATGATGACTCAAGACTTGAGATGTAAAAACAAATCCTAAGGCCAACTAATAATCAAAGAGCACACCAACATAAAAAAAAGGCCAATATGCACACATATAAGATAAAGTGGTTGAAAGGGGCCTCTCTCCCTAAAGTAGGTATGCCTCTGCCAAGAGGGGCCTAAGACTCCTTGCCAAAGATTGGAGGTATCATAATCAGTTATAATGGCCCTCATGGGATTAACAACTAGTCTGTCAGATCCCCCTGGAGAGGTAATCCTTCATAAATGTTGTGTTTTGTCTGACCCTTATCTGACCCAGGGTACCTGCAGAATAACCTCTGCAAGTAACCTATGTGTATACCTATGTCAAGCAAATAATTCACCATGATATAACCAATGCATAGACAAACAATCGTAATCCAGGTCCATCGTATGAGCAGGGTAACAAAGCCTGAAATCTCGAAAGCGTCGCCTCTCACAGAGGTAAAGGTACTAGCAAGACCCCCATATATGAATAGATCCCCAAAAATATATCTGACGCTACGAAGGTATTGGGGGGATATCCCCTCAACCAACCTTGCACAACCTCGTGCTTAAATCTCGTGTGAGTGGAGCCTCCTGACGTCACCAATTATATAATGGATTTCACCACTCCCTTAGTCAGACACATATGTTGATTTTAATAGCCTTGGAGAAGTTTACTCGCAAAATCCTATTTCAAGGCTCTAAATCTTAAGTTAGTTTGTGCACCCTGAAAAAATAAAATCATTTGTAATCAATTTTGAATTTATCAGTGTTATTTTTAGTGTCTTTGCTTACTCAAAAGGTGCAGTTGTGAAACTGATGATGTTCTGACTCAGCAAGTAAAAGAATTGAATATGAATAAAATGCAAATTCCTAACTTCAATTCCCAATAAATGATAAGCTTTTTCAAAATGTGATTTTCAATTCAATTCTACAATTTCAAATAAGATGCAATCTTTCCATATGTGTACTAATATCAATGACAAGAACCCAAGAGATCCAATGCCAACAATGCAAAATGTATATTTTTTTATTTTCAATATAAAAGAATGAAAATGCAAGGATTGAACAACAACTTGATATAAAGACCCTACTTTATGTAAACATAGACAAACCAAGTAGAATATCAAGAAGCAAAAATCCATCCCAGGATGCAAGGACAACCAATTAAAAGGATGATGAGAAAGAAAAAACCGCCCAAAAATTCAACCAAAGAAAGGTTTCCTATCGCTCTGCAGGAACTTAACAATCATTACAGAGACCTAAGAAGACTCAACAACCATCAAAACTTACTCAACAAACATCAAAATCAGCAACCAAGAAAACAAGGATGATGTATGTGACTGTTCAGGAGAAAACCGTGTATATACGCTTCCTACAGAATGACAGCTCGTGTATGTACGTGGATGTTAGGGAAAAAACCGCGTATATGTATTGAAACACTGTTAGGTTAAGGATAAGGCCAAGAAACTTAGACTCAAAATGAATAGAGCTTGTCAATCAATCAGATGACAAGAAACTCAAGATAAACGAGAGCAATCAAAGGAGAAAAACACTCCAAACCCCAAAAATAAGATTCAATTCCCCGGTATGGTCACCAATTATGTTACGAGTAAAATCACTCTATGCCATGGGGTAAACCACAACATACGAAAATGACTGCAGAAATCAACTCTAATATCAAGTATGCTATATAAACAAATATGTTAACAAGACAAGATAAAGAGCCTACCTCATCCATACATTCGATGAAGTCCATTGTTGAGCACTTGACTCAAAGAAATACCCATGCAACTTGTCCTCAACAACCAAGATACTCAAGCATACGGTGATAATATATAAAGTTAGCACATACAATAGCACAATCCATCAATATTCATAACAAATACACCCATGGAATAACAATTTGAATATTTACAAGACATTAATTGGATGAGAAAAGAGTATTTCTATTAAAATGTAATCAACAGAAGTGTATGGATGCCAAACTTCTGTGTCGGCATGTTCGGAACCGAGAAACTAAGTCCCTTCCAGCTGAGCCTCCACCACTTCAATCCTCCACCAAAGACAATATCATATAAGAGAGACGATGAGGTTCTCCATCAAATAGGGAGGAGCTTTGGGGCTAAACAATGTGTTCATATTTAAAAGGACAAAGGGATGCAGACTCAATATGAGGTGAATAATTTCTCCAGAGTAACTTTGATCTCAAAGTTGAATTCTTCTCCTCTTTTCCAAAACTTGGATAAGGACCATTTCTAGCCTTCATATGGAACTGAAGGGCCGAGTCACAACGTTTCTAGTATATGGAAGGTCAAGGATCATGGATCTCATGATATGACATGGAAACCCGACACCATTTTTTTATTTTGAGCACAAAACCCTATGTATGTGGGTTGTAATGGTGCAACCTACGTATACGCATGTTGTATAGCTATTAAGGCACATATATTTGGAAAAATTCAATTTTTAGCTCTGAGAATTGAAAAAAGGGACTTCCAGTCTGCATAGGGAAATGGAAAAGGCCTTCTGAGCAAGTTGCAATGGGTGAGGAAAATATTGCTATAACAATTACAAAATTGGGTTAGAAACCCTTACAATACATCACAAAACCCTAACCTTAACATGGTTAGGTTTGTCCATGTTTTCTTCGAATTTCTACAAATCCTACCATGCACGTTGCTTTTCCTCAAAATGTAGCGCACTCTCCTTCTTGGTCCAATCTACCTTGTTTGTTGCATTGTTCTCCAAACATGTCTTCTCTAACACTAGTTAACATGCCATTTTTACTCTGGAGGATTCTACAAACCATGGATGCATATGCACAAAAATTTGTCTATCCTTGAGAAGCCTTCTCACATCATGGGCTCATAAAACATTTGATTGAGCACACACTACAAAAGGAGGTAAGGACATGGAGCGAGGTGGAAAGAATACCAATAACAGTTATAACCCCACCTATAAGAACCACAGTTGTTGCAAATCCACCACAAGATAACGACACTACAACTCTAGAGGCTCCGACTACTGCAACTCTAGAGGTCATGGTTGTTGTAGCTCCCAAAACTGCATTCATTGAAAAAGAAACCCTCGAGGGTTTTGCTGCAACTCCTTAGAGAGATGAAGGCATCCATGAGAGAGACATAGATGTATCAAGGAAAAAACCTGCGACAAAAATATTATCGAGGATAAGGAAAAGGATAACATACATGCCTACTCAGAAGAAGAAGAGGGAAATATATAGTTCCAGAGCTGCAACTGGCAAAAGAAAAAACCATGCAGCTACACAAGAACCAGTAGGGGAGGAACATGATGAAGAATAATTTGAAACACAAAAAAATACCCCTGTTGTCACACCAAAACCAGTATGGGAATGTTACCCCAATGATATGATGAGGGATGGTCAAAGATCTATTGGGCCTACACCTGATGAAGAGATAAGGGCATAAAACCTTGTTGTTACACAAGAAATAACAATGAAAACCCTATGAGAGGGTCTTGCTGCAATTCTAGATCTCTTCACTGACGATGAAGAAGTTGCAACTCCAGAAGAAAACAAGGCCATTGCTTCCCTAGAGATGGCCAAAATCTACAAAGCTAAAACAATAAGTACCCCTTTTCTTGCACCTTTGTATATATCAATTTTAAGGAAGCAATGGATTCTTAAGAAGAAGAATAGGAAGCTTCATGCCTATCTCAAGTTGTTAGTAGATGAGCTTAGAGAGGAAAGGCATGTGGATAGGCTAGACTACCTTACCTAGGAAGTAGGATCCATTGTTGCAGAACCAATAGAGGAAACTCACCATGTTGTCACATAGGCCAATCATCCTGCTAAACCAATAGAGGGTACTAAACCCATTGTCACACAAGCACCAACATAGGCTATTCATCCTACTGAACTAATAGAGGAAAATAACCCTACTATGACATAGGCCAATCAACCTATTTCCACACAAGTACCAATAGAGGAAAATCACCCTGAAACCACACCAGAACCAACAGGGGAAGCACAAGATAAAGAAACAATGGAAGCAGAAGAGAAGTACCATATTGTTACATGAGAACCAATAGGGGAAATTTAGGAGAATGACTTGTTGCAATACTACAAGACTACCAAGAAGAGAAGGACCCTACTATCACACAAGAACCAACATGGGGAACTTTAGTTGAATTCCTTACTACAAGTTTGGAAGGATACCAAGATGAGGAAGAAGTTTCTGCTCCTGAGGTAGAGCAGATTGATTATGGCATCAATAACCTCCAAGGGAGTCTCACTCTCTTAGACTCAGAATAATTGTTTGGTTGCATGGGGACATGCAACAAATTCGGCTAGGGGGAGATGACAGGTGCTCAAATTGACATATTTGTAGCACCCATCCAATACTTTTTGTACACCATTTTTCCCATTTCCACTCCATCTTAATACCCTTTTCATTCACAATGATTCATTTTTGGTCAAGGTATAATTATTCTCTCAACATCCCATTTCAATAATTATTTGTATGCATCTTCAGGAGATTATTATCTTCTATGCTAAAAGTCTTATACAGGAACAAGGATGCACATGTACCTTCCCAAAACAAGAGTTGCAACTTTTGAGTATGAGTTGTTGCAACTCCCTACTCGAGTGTAGATACTGCAACTCTAGGTTTTTGACACCATTGTTGTGACTCTTGTCGTTGCTGGAACTCTCGTTTCTGCAACTCTCATCATTACAACTCTCAGTGTTTCAACTCTTGTCGTTGTTGCAATTCACTATTGTTGTGACTCTCACTTCAGGACCGTTGTTGCAACTTTGATACAGATGCAGTAACTCCATGCCTTATGTAACAACTAATTAGTCAACCATAAAATTATCATCCATGGATTGACCGCTCAGTGAAACAACTACGTAGAAACATGACAAGGGAAATTGGGTGCCAGGATGGAATGGACGACTCATCCACAACTTACCATACAACTGATTTAGTCAGCATGCACCCAATGTTTTCCATGTTTTGGAGAAAACAATATAATGAGATAAGACAACCCAATTTTCATGGTTTTCCATCAATTCTCTTAATTAATTTAGGAAGAAACCATTGTGTATAAAGACCCCCACTCTCTCAGAGCTAGGGGATGAAGAAAAAATAGAAGAAAGTTTTTGAACAAAATTGTATTGATCTACATATTTTCCTTCAATATAAGTTTGGTTTGTTCTTGTCCAAGTGATGGTGTGTTGAGCATTTAAGCACCCTATTGCATTCGTAAACCAATACCTCGCCTAAGGATGTAGGGCTCTCTCCTTAGCCCAATATTGTTTGTATTTTGTTAGGGTCCTAACCCGCACATAGGTAGATCAATATATTCAGATGTAATAAAGGTCAATATTAATAAGGCCTTTCACTAAAATAGAATAAGGCGGATGTAAGAAGACCTAATAGAAGCTTCCGCTTCTAGAAGGATCTTCCT
>SNQJ01S0024591.1:62727-87008 GCA_010110895.2 Picea sitchensis | reverse complement strand
AACGGAGGATCTACACCAAACATCAGTAAAAAGGTTAGTAGGTCCTTTTCATGCTTGTGTGTGAAAAAGGGTTTTAAGTTTTGGGGTGGTAGGTTAAAACTGATTTCTTTAAGGTCATGATCTGCATGCAAGTCTAACCCTAACTTGCTAGTCTGTAGGGTATTATTTCCCAACAAAACTGGGTTATTTTATTTCCTAACTAGGTGGCT
The DNA here is from genome assembly GCA_010110895.2 of Picea sitchensis. Classification (NCBI taxonomy): domain Eukaryota; kingdom Viridiplantae; phylum Streptophyta; class Pinopsida; order Pinales; family Pinaceae; genus Picea; species Picea sitchensis. Next base: position 86,799 of record SNQJ01S0024591.1, on the reverse strand, counting down.
CACCTAATAGGGTTGGATGAAGGCCCTCCCATACATAAACTTGTCAACTCACATGGGTGTTGATTAAGGCTGATTGTCATTGATGTCAACCCTTGAAGAAAGCCCTGTAGCACAAAGTTTTGGGTAATGAACCCAATATTGATTGATGTAAACATGACTCATTATTTTTTTTTCATAGTTAATAAGAAGTAAATATGGATGAACTCCAAAGTGGTCCCCTTATGGTGAAAGCCCTCATGGGAAGACGCTTTGCGGAGTAAGAGAACCCGTGATTAATTGTGGAATAATGAGATGAATGACAATGAATTTGTCAGGGAAACTATCCTATATGGATAGTTCCTGTGATTCCATTTCCGGTGGTATGTGGAACGTAACATAACTCCTCACGGTTAGAGAGTTATGGACATGAGAAGTTGGAGACCCCAGGTTTGGGTAATGGACCCAAGTTAGTTTGATGGGTAATGGAATGAGTTATGATATATTTTCAGATAATAATATTCCATATGGATAGTATGTGTCATGCCATTTCTTTTGGTATGTGTAATGCCACATAACTCTTCACGGTTTGAGAGTTATGGCCTTACGAAGTTGGAGGACCCTCATATGTCATCTAGAAGCCCCAAAAGGTCAAAGTAGTCAAAGTGGTTTAAGAGATTTGTAAAGGATAAATAATGAAGTGAATTGATGAGTGTATTATAATTCAAATCGAATACAAAATAAATTATTTCAATAATAATTTTAATGGAGAAATTAGAAGTGGGTTAACCCTAAAATAAGGAAAGTCGGCCAAGTGACCTAGAAGATGTTTTTAAGGAAGCTACTTGGAGAGTATAAATAAGAGGCAAGGCTCTCTCATTTAACACACACTTACGAATATTGAATATATATATGTGTGTCGGAGGTAACCAAGGATATATAAACCATAATTTTGAGTGAAGGTGAAGAAAAGAAGGCCGAAATGCAAGGAAGGATAAATTCTTTTGATGGTGTTTTCTAAGGTATGTTATTTACAGGTCATCTCACCATTTTCTCAATAACTTTTTTTCTATAATTATTAAGACATTGAAATTGCTATTAAAGTGAGAAAACACATCCAATCATATGTGGTAACAAATTCAGCTTTTGGGTCGTTGTATTTTTGGAGTTACACTCTGTGGAAAATAGGGTTTGTGGATAGTCCTGAAACTAGACAAAAACAAGTGTTTCGGGTAAAAACGTCATAAATTCTTCATAAAAGATCCAAATTCATGGATCCAAAATGTGTTGGTTAGGGTACAGCATGTAGTATTCTATGTAATATTTTTATATCATTTCAATAAATATTTTGTGTGGGTCGCGCTCTACAAGGTCTCTCTCTAGATAAGGAAGGTTTGTAGGAATGTGATCATATACACCAGGTCTATTACGAAGCTACAAATCATATTTGGATGATGAAATTTATGAGGGATTTTTGTTGAGTTACATGTTGAGTACATGGTTGAGACAAGTAGTTGATGAGTTGGCACATACATGAGGTGTATATTTGATGATGTTGGTTGATGAGTAGTTGAAACATGATTGGTACATGGTTGGATGCACTTGTTTATGGTACAGTTTGATTACAAGTTGTTCGGTATAGGTTGGTGCATGGTTGATGCACTTGTTTATGGTACAGGTTGATTAAGGGTTGAGGTACAGGTTGATGCATGGTTCATATTTATTGGTACAGATTTACAACGATATATCTCATAGTGATAGTGTGACAGTGATTCCATCATTCTAATTCTACTTCAGGATGGCAGGACAGGGCAAGGACAAGTGGTTGTAGCCACCTTTTGGTTGTAGCCGGAGAACATAGGGGGTTGTAGCCTCCTTCTGGTTGTAACCAGAGAATTGGGGAGTTGAAGCTTCCCTCATGTTGTAGCCTGAGAAACTAGGGGATTGGAGCCTCCTTCCAGTTGCAGCTGGAAAAAAAAGGAAGTTGGTGCTTCCAATGAATTTAATTCTTCAAGACATATAAGAAAATGCATTCCGTGGTTTTCTCCCGATTTGGATTTCCACGTAAAACACAGGTGTATTGTGTATGTGTATTATTGTTCATTTGTTCATTTTTTATTTACTCTGCAATTATTGGATGATAATGCTTCATTGATATAACACTTGGATTATATGGTTAAAAAGGATTAAATTGCTCTATTATTGATTCACCCCCCCTCTCAGTAATCCAACAATTGGTATCAGAGTCGGTTCTTTAAGGAAATAGTTTAACCACTGGAAGGAGATCATGGATTATTCTGAGAATGGAGTACCAATGTTTAATGGTCATAATGGTTTTAAGTATGAGATGTGGAGCATAAGGGCAGAAGTATTTTTATAGGAACAGGGACATTATATTTGGCTATCAGTTGCTATAGGATATGACAGTTCAAAAAGGGAAAAGACTACAGCCAAGAAGGAACTGAGCAAGAATAACAAAATAGAAATGTATTTCATCTGGGAAGGATTACCTAATCCGATAAGAGAAAAGGTTGGTAAATGTTCATCAGGAAAATAACTTTGGGATAAGTTACATGACATATATTCTTCACCCATCATAGATTCAGAAAATTTCAAAGAAGATGCAGATACAAATCAAGAAGAATTATGTTCACAATGTCAAGAAGATTCAGAAGATGAACAATACATAATCACCATAGGTATGTTTTTTTGTGTTAATTGTGAAAAACATGGACATCTTGAAATAGAATGTCATTAAGGAAATGATACAGGAAAAATAATTGAAAAGGAAAACAATTGTGAAGAAGAATTGATTAGTGCTTTAGATGAACTAAGAGAAGAAAACAATTCACTCAATAAAGAATTGACGAAACAAAAGGAAAGTATTCACATTTTTGAAGAATCCCAACAGGTCATCGCGAACTTAAGAACTCGGCTAGAAGAAGCTAGAAAGATCGAAGAAAATATTGAATATCAAAAGCAGTGTTTGGAAACCAACATAGCAGCACAGAAGCAAGAAGCAGAAATGAGAGAGAAGATATTGGCATATCATCTTAAGGAAAGAACTAACGATCTAAACCATCTTGAAGCAAAGTTTGGTTAAGAAGAGAAAGGACTTGAAGAAGAAATAATCACATTAAAAATTCATCTTGAAGAAGCGAAAAGAACAGAAGAAGTCATGAAGTCTCAGATAATGAAGAAAGAAGAAAAGGTTGAGAAGCTTGAAGAAGAAGTTGTCACATTGAGAAGTAAAATCGTCAATCTCAACACGAACGTTGAAGAGACAGAAACATCCACATCAGTTATAGAGAATGAAGAGAAGCACTCTAGGTTGCTAGAAAAGAAGAATGAATAAAATAGAAAGAGTTATGCATAAGTACTAAAAGGAAGGAATCATGGTATACCAGAATATAAGAAAACTATTAAAGATACATATTCAAGGGAACCATCCATGTTCAAGCCACAAAGAAGCTTCAATCATGATCATGATCAGTCAAGACAAAAATTCATAAGGACTACACCACAAAGAAGATCATTCACTCCCAGATATGTAAATTTATTTTATGGTCATTGTTTTTATTATACTAACTTTGGACAGGTTGCAGATTGCAGGGATTATAAAAGAAATGTTCAAGCAAGAAGTGCCTATGTGGCCACACGTAACATTGAGTGTTACAAATGTCATAACTATGGACACACAACCAGTGATTGTAGAAGCATAATCGATACTTCCATGAAAGAAAATACTGATATCAGATATAAGAAAGTATGGATAAGAAAATAGGAAGAACAGGTGAACAAAGACCAGGTACCAAAGATCACAGGATTGACAATAAAACGAGATGAAGAAAATTCTACAAAGAAAAAGAAAGATGTCATATACAGAAAGGTTTGGAAAATAACTGAAAGAAAGGAAGGGAAAGTAAATAAGGAACAGGTTCAAGAGATTGTACTTTCAAGCATTGTAGTGAAAAATGAATCCACAGACAGAAAGAAAGAAGTCAGAGCTCAGAGAGATAATGAATCTACCCATGAATATGATGATGAATCTACCAATGAAGATGATGATGAATACACATTAGAGCAGGAATTGTTCTGAGCCATCCGGCTTAGAGACTCCCAAGTAATATGAATATTAGACAGGGGATTCTATGTGATAGTTGTGACAAACCAAAGAACCATCCTTCGAGCAGCTTGCAGAGTTTGAGATGACATATTCAGAGAAATCAGTTAGCATAAGTACATTTTGATAGTATAATGATAAATGGATTAGCATTATCGACAGTTGTGCAAGTAGAGTCTTCGACGGTATGGATAGAGATGGATTCGTAAGAACACTTAGCAGGTTTGGATAGATATATGATAGTGGACGAGAGAATGGATTCGTAGATTGGTTCAGAGAGTTGTTCAGAGACAAAGGAACATTATCATAATGGATGATAATTACACAGGAAATGGCTCCAACAATGCTAATGGATTGCAAATTGACAGATATTTTTTTTGGAAACAGGCAGTGCATACAACAATTCACATTCAAAATAGAGTAATGCTCAAAAACAACATTGACAAAACTCCCTACGAGCTATGGAAAGGAAGACCAGCAAATGTGAAGCACTTCAGAGTTTTTGGAAGCAAATGCTACATCAAAAGAGAAGATGGCAGAATGGGAAAGTTTGATTCTCATGTGGACAAAGGAATACTTGTTGGTTACTCAAGTAGAAGGAAAGAATACAAGTGTTACAATCTAAGATTAAACAAAGTTGTGGAAAGCATCAATGTAACAATTGATGAAATGGGCAGACCAGAATCAAAGGAAGAAGAAAACAAATCAATGGAACAACTTTTCAAAGAAGAAGATAAAAAAGAAGTAGAAGAGGAAGATGAAGATGAAGAGAATTTGACAGAAGCAGAAGAGAAAGTTCAGTAAGTATCTCCAAATACACCTAGCAAACGAGTATAGAAGAGTCATCCTTCAGATCAAATTATTGGAAACAAAGATGCAGGAGTTGTGACTAGAAGAAAAATATGTTCACCAGAACAAACACACCTAGCACTCTTATCTACAATTGAACCAAACTGTTTTGAAGAAGCCAGCAAGGATGAATTTTGGAATAAGGCCATGGATGAAGAATTGGATCAAATAGAGAAAAAGGACACTTGGGAATTGGTTCCAAGAGAAAAGAATAAGAATGTGATCGGCACAAAATCGGTTTTCAAGAATAAATTGAATGAATATGGATAGGTTACAAGGAACAAAGCTAGATTGGTATGTAAAGGATATGCACAGATTGAAGGAATCGACTTTGAAGAGACATTTTCCCCAGTTGCCAAAATGGAAGCAATCTGTTTGCTTTTAGCTTATGAATGCTCCAAAAATGTTAAAGTATATCAGATGGATGTAAAATCATCTTTTATGAATGGGAAACTTGAAGAAGAAGTCTACATTGAACAACCAGAAGGATTTCAGTTGTCAGAGAACACAGACTATGTGTGTAAATTAAAGAAGGCCTTGTATGGTCTAAAACAAGCTCCTAGAGCATGGTACTCCAAACTGGATAAGTATCTACAGCAGGAAGGGTTCAGAAAAGGAAGTGCAGACAACAACCTCTACATCAAGGTAAGTCCAGGTAATATTTTATTAATTGAAGTTTATGTTGATGATATTATTTTTGGTAGTGATGATGACAAGTTAAGCCAGAAATTTGCAAAAGACATGTAGAATGAATTTGAAATGTCGTCACTTGGAGAAATATCCTTCTTTCTAGGACTTCAGATACGTCAAAGAAACCAAGGAATTTTTATTTCTCAAACCAATTATATCATAGAAATGCTAAAGAGGTTCGGAATGGAAGATTGCAAACCAGTTATCACTCCCATGCAAACCAATTGTAAGTTGAGAAAAGATGATGATTCAAAGTCTATAGATCAAAGGCAATACAGGTCAATGATTGGAAACCTACTATATGTGACAACATCCAGACTATATGTAATGCAGGCAGTTGGATAGGTGGCACGATTTCAAGCAGCACCAAAGGAATCACATGTATTAGCAGTAAAGAGGATCTTCAGATATCTCAAAGGAACAAAAGAGTTTGGATTATGGTATCCAAAAGGAAAATAGCTATCACTTATTGCCTACACAGATGCAGATTGGGTAGGTTGTATTGATGACCGACGAAGCACCAATGGAGTAGAGTTCTACTTAGGTGAGTGTTTGGTATCATGGCTAAGCAAGAAACAATCATTTGTATCTCTATCTACAGCCGAGGCAGAGTATATTGCAGCAGCATCATGTTGTACACAGGTTCTTTGGATGAAACAAACTTTGACAGATATATAGGTTGAGTATGATGAGCCCATTTCAATATATTTTGATAATACAAGTGCCATCAGTATCTCAAAACAATCGGTGATGCACTCCAAGACGATGCACATTCCAATCAAGTATCACTTTCTATGGGAACAGGTTGCAGAAAAGAACATCAGAGTTGAGTATGTGGGCACAAAAGAACAAGTGGCAGACATATTTACAAAACCACTTCCATAGGAATCCTTTGAATATCTTCGCCAAAGACTTGGAGTTATTTCTACTCCAAAATGAATTCTTTTTTAATGCTTTTTGAATGCTTATCTTATATGTCTTAGATGTACATGAGGAAGCACCATAAGAGGACAATTCATTCAGGGCGAGCAACCTCGGATGGAAAGATACCTTTGCCATTGAGGAAAAAGGGGGAGATATTTATTAGATGTAGAGGACAGAGGCATGGTTCTAGAAGGAGCATGAGTGATATGATTTCATTATTACATCAGAGTGTTTCCATCAATGCCAAAGGGGGAGATTGTTGATTAAGGTTGGTTGTCATTGATGTAAACCCTTGAAGAAAGCCCCGTAGCAAAAATGTTTGGGTAATGGACCCAATATTGTTTGATGTAAATATGATTCATTATTGTTTTGTCATGGTTAATAAGAAGTAAATATGGATGAACTCCAAAGTGGTCCCCTTATGGTGAAATCCCTCATGGGAAGATGCTTTGTGGAGTAAGAGAACCCATGCTTGATTATGGAATAATGAGATGAAGGATAGTGAATTTATCAGGGAAACTATCCTAGGTGGATATTTCTTGTCATTCCATTTCTAGTGGTATGTGGAATGTAACATAACTCCTAATGGTTAGAGAGTTATGGCCATGAGAAGTTGGAGACCCCAGGTTTGGGTAATGGGCCCAAGTTTGTTTGATGGGTAACGATATGAGTTATGTAATATTTTCAGATAATAATATTCTACATGGATATTACATGTCATGTCATTGCTGGTGGTATGTGAAACATCACATAACTCCTCATGGTTTGAGAGTTATGGCCTTACGAAGTTGGAGGACCCTCATATGTCATCTAGAAGCCCCAAAAGGTCAAAGTAGTCAAAGTGGTTTAAGAGATTTTTAAAGGATAAATAATAACGTGAAGTGATGAGTGTATTACAATTCAAATTGAATACAAAATAAATTATTTCAATAATATTTTTAATGGAGAAATTAGAAGTGGGTTAACCCTTAAATAAGGAAAGTCGACCAAGTGACCTAGAAGATGTTTTTAAGGAAGCTATTTGGAGAGTATAAATAAGAGGCAATGCTCTCTCATTTAACACACACTTGAGAATATTGAATATGTATATGTGTCTGAGGTAACCAAGAGTATATAAACCAGAATTCTGAGTGAAGGATAAATTCTTTTGATGGTGCTTTCTGAGGTATGTTATTTACAGGTCATCTCACCATTTTCGCTATAATTTTTTTTCTATAAGGATTCCAACCATGAAATTGCTATGAAAGTGAGAAAACATATCCAAGTATATGTGTTAAAACATTCATCTTGTGGGTCATTGTATTGTTTTATTTACACTCCGTGGAAAATAGGGTTTGTGGCTAGTCCTGAAACTAGTCAAAAATAGGTGTTTCAGGTAAACACGTCATAACTTATTCATAACAAATCCAAATTTAGTGAAAACAGATGTGTTGGTTAGGGTATAGTCTATAGTATTCTTTGTAATATTTTCAAATCATTTCAACAAATATTCCATGCACGACACGCTCTACAAGGTCGCCCTCTAGAATAAGCCAGAATTCAGCAAGGTATGCCATTTTTGCTATAACTCCTTTTCTGAGAGGTTCCAAGTAGTGAAACTTGGAGGAATTGCATAAAACACATTGAATAAAATTGTGTATCAGTTTCAGATCTCTATACATTATAGGTACAAATTTATGATTACTTCAAGTTAGGGTTGTTGACTAATCCAAAACTAGGCATGTGAGACTAAAGAAAAGTTTGATGAAAATGATAGTCTCTTGTTGTTAAAGTTAAGGAAGGTTTGCAGGAATGTGATCATATACACCAGGCCTATTACAGAGCTACAAATCATATTTGTATGATGAAATTGATGAGGGATTTTGGTTGAGTTACATATTGAGTACATGGCTGAGACAAGTAGTTGATGAGTTCGCACATACATGAGGTGTATAGTTGATGATGTTGGTTTATGATTAGTTGACACATGATTGGTACATGGTTGGATGCACTTGTTTATGGTATAGGTTGATTACAGGTTGTTCGATATAGGTTGGTGCATGGTTGATGCACTTGTTTATGGTACAGGTTGATTACAGGTTGAGGTACAGGTTGAGGTACAGGTTGATGCATGGTTGATGTATGGTTCAGATTTATTGGTACAGATTTACAACGGTATATCTCACAGTGATAGTGTGACAGTGGTTCCATCATTCTACTTCTACTTCAGGGTGGCAGGACGGGGCAACGACAGGTGGTTGTAGCCACCTTTCGGTTGTATCCGGAGAACATAGGGGGTTGTAGCCTCCTTCTGGTTGTAGCCAGAGAATTGGGGAGTTGGAGCTTCCCTCAGGTTGTAGCCTGAGAAACTAGGGGTTTGGAGCCTCCTTCCAGTTGTAGTTGGAAAACAAAGGAAGTTGGTGCTTCCAATGAATTTAATTCTTCAAGACATATAAGAAAAATCATTCTGTGGTTTTCTCCCAATTTGGGTTTCCACGTAAAACACTATCGTATTGTGTATGTGTATGATTGTTCATTTGTTCATTGCTTATTTACTTTGTAGTTATTGGATGATAATGCTTCATTGATATAACACTTGGATTATATGGTTAAAAAGGATTAAATTTCTCTATTACAGATTCACCCCCCCTCTCAGTAATCCAACAATTAGAGGATAAAGGACCATAGGTTGATTCGATTTACTACTAAAAGAATAAGAAAATGGTGCTAAATAAATTAATTAATAATAACAAAGGACTCCCAAAATCCAATCCAAAATTGATATCTACCCTTTTAGTGTTGACCCCGGTCCAAAATAACAATGCTATAGCTTGAAATCTTATAAAAGGGAACTTGGAAATATGATAAGTGGACTAGTAAGATGGAAAATAAAGGGGGATTGGGAAAAATAGTTCCTAAGAATGTGGTAACTCAAGAATAGGGACACCCTCCACAAAGGAACTCATATAAATGGATTAAATGACACCATAAGCCATGAAGTAAGCCCTAAAACTGTATCACCTTCATGTTATCGGATAAATCGGTAGGTACGGACACTAAAAGATCTCCCTAGATCCACCTGGACCTAGAACAAAACAGGACAGGACATGACTCTTTCCCTAAGTTGCGGTCATTGAATCTACTACTAAGAAGGAATGAGTGGCATACCTTTATATCACTTCCTTAGGTCTTTGTTGTTCTTGCTTCGCTCCGATGCTCTTGTGAAATCAGGTCCAAGACAACACAAACCAACCAAAGTGAAGATAGCAAAGTACATTCAATGTCAACCTATGCATATGATCAAGGAGTTATGAAATAAAATAAGGGTGATTTTATGGGAAAGGGACATGTCGTTGTATTATATTAAATGAAAGTAGAAGATACAACCAGATCGCCTTGATGTCGCAAGCTTCCTTTCAGTGACCCTTGGTTCCAACACACACACTTCCTCTACGTTTGCATGAAGAAGATCCAATACAACTTGATAGACCAAATAGAGTCTTCAAGCTTCTATCCAAGCAGATTTCTCGACACAATTCTTTCACCAATTCTTCATTCAATCTTGCTTAACCTTTTCCATGAGAAATCTTTCAATATATAGGAGAAGAAGAGATGGTTAAATGGATGAGGATGATCCCACTAAATCTGAGAAGTCAGTAGGATGCCAACCATGCGAATGCCAACTCATTTTCTAGAAGATTCCCTTTTAGAACCTTCGTGATCATTTCTCTTTTCCAAGCTTTGAAATAGGTTCGCACCCTACCTATAGAGTAGACTGTGAACATTTCACACCCTAAGTGTCTGTTTCCTGCGAGAATGAAGGATTTTCGCACCCTATAACATAAGCAGCCTGCGAACTCATCTTTAAGATATGCTTTTTGGAAGAAGACAAAAATCACTTTTCTCAGGAAAAAAGTCCTTGTGGAAGCCTAAATACATCACTTGTAGAGACATCACTAGAGTGACCAAAATAATGTGTAACAGAATTACCCCCAAAGTATGAGGTTGGAACTTGTGACAGCCGAAATACTTTGTAAAATGCGTGTGTGTGTGTCAGAAACAAGGATCACACCTAATCAAAAACCTGTAAATAACCAAGCATCTGCAGAATATAATACCAGTTCTCAGGTAGGCATTCCCATGCTCAGATCACAAATGAATGGAATCATAAATGTAGGTCATGGCCATCAATCATACACYGTGGATCCATGTCGTCAAAATGCTACATAGCCACCAGGAATACATTGTGGATCTATGTGAGAAGACTTGAATTAAGACATAGCCACATGACATACAAAGTGGATCTATGTGCCGATACAAATCATACATACTCCATCGCAGCCTGGATCAAAAAGATGAGACCTAGGGTCTTCAATCCCGTCATTTGAAAGTACGAATATAGCCATGTGATTACATGTGTTGAAGTCGAACATGATAGAAACCACTTGATTATCGGTCATTGATGAAAACCGTTAACAAGTGTGATGGAAATCTCTATTGATGTCAATGACTCCCAAGGTATCAAAGTACAATCCAAATGAATGCGAATGAATGAGTTGAATTCAAGCACTCGGTGGAATCTCTCGATCAGGGATCAATGATGTGAAACCCCTATTGAAAGTGAAGAGACCTGCCATTAAGGTATGCAGGTTCCAAGGTACTAAATGATTTCTAAGTCTCATTTCTGGATAATGAGTTGGAGTCGAAGGAACAAGACTCGTCACATGAGGGCCTTGATGTATCCCCCATCAATGAAACGAAATAAGTAACATATTTTGAGGGTGAAACAAAGTATGAATAAGGGTTGAAACGGACACAGGGAAGGCCGACATAGTAAGAATGGACAACTGCAATGGATGACTCAATAGAGGGCTCGTTTGAACTTCTCTTGAACATATGAATGACACGACCAAGGACTTGGTAGCACTAACTCAAAGACGACCCAAGATATGGCCTTGTAGCAAGTCAAACAAGAGAAAAATGGATTTCCCAACCCGGATTAAAATGACGAATAGGGGGTGTCATGTTCAAGAGCGACGCTTACTGCCATTAATACGAATACGAAAACATATCCCTTTCCCAAAATTTCCCCCACCATTTATGGTGAGTACCTCTTTGTTTTTACACAAGCTTGAGGAGGATAACATATGCTTGTTGATGTAAGATAATCCTTTGGATGAGTCCCTCGGAGTATATTTAACGAACCCTAGGAAGGAGTGGTTCGGTCCCATTGCAGGTCTTTCGATATTTGTTTAACGAGTCCAAGGATAGAAAACTAGGGGGGTTTTCATGTTTTAAGAGTCTGAAAAACACTTAAAGAGAACTTTCCCAGTTCATTTTTTATAAAAGAGTTTGACGAGACTAAAAAAGTGATAAACTATTGTCCGTCTAACGTTTTCTTCAAATACTTTAACGAGCGTGAAAAGAACAAGATCACTCGGCAATCTATTCGTTTTTATGGAACAAGACTCATCACATGAGGGCCTTGATGTATCCCCCATCAATGACATGAAATAAGTAACATATTTTGAGGGTGAAACAAAGTATGAATAAGGGTTGAAACGGACACAGGGAAGGATGACATAGTAAGAATGGACAACTGTAGATGGCTGACTCAATAGAGGGCTCGTTTGAACTTCTCTTGAACATATGAATGACACAACCAAGGACTTGGTAGCACTAACTCAAAGACGACCCAAGATATGACCTTGTAGCAAGTCGAATGAGAGACAAATGGATTTCCCAACCCAAATTAAAATTACGAATAGGGGGTGTCATGTTCAAGAGTGACGCTTACTGTCATTAATACGAATACGAAAACATATCCCTTTCCCAAAATTTCCCCCACCATTTATGGTGAGTACCTCTTTATTTTTACACAAGCTTGAGGAGGATAACATATGCTTGTTGATGTAAACTCATCCTTCGGATGATTCCCTCGGAGTATATTTAACGAACCCTAGGAAGGAGTGGTTTGGTCCCATTGCGAGTCTTTCGATATTTGTTTAACGAGTCCAAGGATAGAAAACTCGAGGGTTTTTCATGTTTTGAGAGTCTTAAAAACACTTAAAGAGAACTTTCCCAGTTCCTTTTTCGTAAAAGAGTTCGACGAGACTGAAAAAGTGATAAACTATTGCCCGTCGAATGTTTTCTTCAAATACTTTAACGAGCGTGAAAAGAACAAGATCGCTCAGCAATCTTTTCGTTTTTATGGAGCGTGAAAAGAGCTCAAAGGATACTCCTTTACATTCGTCGTTTTTGTGTTACCATGAAGAGTACGAAAAGATGAGAAAAAGTATACTCGGTTACGTTCTCATATATTTTCAAGCGCGAGAACGAACGAAGACTGAGCTCAAGGTTTTTTCTAAAAAACCCTAAAAAAGTAGTTGTACATGCAACAAAAAGGAAAAACACCCATACACCCTCGTTCAGACTTCGAAGTTGTGATATCTGCGAAAAACCACACTCACAAGGCTATTAGGGTATTAGGTTTTATAGAAAAAAGCAATAAAAATAATATAAAAAATCAACAAAAAATAGTAAAAAGTGAATAAATATGGGTAAAAAGGACTTTTTACCATTTCATTGTTACTTTGCCAAAAACTTGTCCAACATACCTCATTTTCCCCCAAATTTCTTTGCTCGATTGCGGGAGGCACAAGCGATCATTTGACGCATAGTTTCAGCCAACGAGGTAATCTCTTGATTCTCCAACTTTTCAATGGTTTATTTTTTTGTTTTTATTGGCAATTTTTTGGGTTTTGAGTCCATTTTAGGGTCAGAAAATGCACCCAAGCATTCTCGCACTGTGTAAAAGATCCACCTGCGGGGACCAAAAAATGGATTTTGAAGTGAGGTTTTTCTCAATAAAAATTATGCAAGAGTTTAAAACAAGTTGTTGACTTCCCTCTCATGGCTATTTTGCGGGTGTTTGACCATCACGATGTTGGAATGGAGAGAAAGAGAACATGAGGAGGATCGCTACCCTCCAAGATTGTGGGCTCTTGAAATTTTTCAGGATCCCAGGCATGAGAGCCCAACTCAAGTTGTTGGAATACCTAGTCCACACATGGGGCATGGATCAATAGTTATTTCACGTGGGAGTCCATACGTTGACACTATATATTGAGGATATCTATTTTCTAACGAGGTTTTCATGGCGTGGATACCATGCTACTTTGACCAAAGGTAGAGACGGTGGACTCCCTATGAGAAAGTATTGTCGCCAATATTGTGTTCCCGAGGCAGAGAGAAGCAAGGGTAAGGTTTCCATTTGGGGGGTCCAAGATATGACCCTATGGACCATCTTTTTTACTATTGCACACATGGTTGGGAGTGGGGCTCCACACATGGCTCTCCAGATCTATTTCCAATATGTCATAGAGTGCAGAGAGCCTCGGGTTTTCAACTAGTCGGATGCAGTTCCCTGTAGTATGAAGAAACAATTGACGAAGTGCAGAAAGGGTGACTTGAATCAGTTTTCATACGGGTCACTTTTGGTGTCATTCTTCCTTGAGAGGGTCCCACTGTTGCGACTACAGGTTGATTGGGGTTTACCGGCGCCATAGAATCCAAGGATGCTGAGGTGGTGTAACCTCGTGGCTTGACACATAGCAGGGCCTATAATCAAGTATAATGATTCATTTTTTTACTGGTTGAGGCCCCAGATGCTAATGATCGATGACTACGCATATGCTGGTTTGGATTTCTGAGGGGATCCGGATTTGGTCATGCATGAGGATGCTCAGTGGGGTGACTTAGGTAAGAAGTACACATTTTGTTCTTTTTAAATGTTTTTGCAAATTTTATCATATGAATTTTTTTTATGTTTATCCAAGAACTAATCCAAAAATTTATTTTTGATGACACAGATGTGAGTCCGTATAGACCTCCAAGAACGTCTCCCATTCAAAGGCAAGGAGAATTTGCTCCAGTGGCAAGATGGGATGAAGAAGACTACGAGGCAGTGGAACAGAACTTAGAGGGGTTGACCGTGGATGTCCTGGATATTGCTATTGGGGAGATCCCGAGATGTTACCAGCACCATACTGTGGGCATGTCTGAGTCTCTCAATCGACTGATCCGTAGGGTAGCCTGAGAAGTTGTGTGTTATTGTGAGTGTCATCCATGATGCTATTTTGTAGAAGCTATGGGCTTTGTATTTTGAGATTTTGATCCTTGGATAGAAACTTTTTGTAAAAACTTTTGATCGTTATATACATATATACAGCTTCTACAGTCTTATTTTGTGTTGTGTTATACATGTAATGTGTGATTGGTTTATAAATGTCCCAAATGTCTATCTAACACATAGTTAGCTAATGCATCATCCAATGTATTTAGACATCTAGGAATGTGTTGATATTCGATATAATCAAAATAACGTTCCAAGAGGCGAATTCGTAAATATACTCGTAATAAAGTGGGACTTCAGATAGAATAGATGTTACTTAACTGTAGTACTACTAGTTTTGAATCAAGTCGTACAACCAAGTGGCAGATATCAAGCGAAATAGCATCAGTCAACAATTCGATGACGGTTCTATATTCTGCAATATTATTGGTCGTACGACCGAGGCACACACCTCGTAGAATGATAAGTTCATTTGTAGGGGCGTAAATTGCCCATGCAGCAGAAGCGAGGTTCTGAGTACTATGGATAGCAGCATCGGCGAAGCCAATGTGGGGTGGTGAAGACTCTGACATCTAGAAACCAAGCACAATGCAAGATAAGCAATCGAGGGCAGAGACCAAATAACGAAAAAGCATACTAAAGTAACACACAAAAAGTATGATGCAATAAAATACAACCACTCATGCACAGGTGATCTTAAGCATAGTACTTCTTTAAGTACAACCCATTTTTGGGTTCACTCAAAGGGATACCATCGTAGTCCACCAAATTGTAAGCTCCTTTCTCCAAAACTCATGTTACAATATAAGGACTTCTCTACATAGATTCAAATTTTCTGGCTCCTAGCATATCCCGATCTTGTTCGTAAAGAAGAACCAGAACACCTTCGGAGAAAACGCATGGCTTGACATGTTTTTCGTATTGGGATTCTATAAATAGGGTGGCATCACGACGGGTTTCGTCTAATTGCATGAGATACAATAGATGTTCTTCTTCGGCAGAAGTGTTTGGGAGAAGTTCGACGGCTAGTTTTAGGGAGGGTGTCTCACATTCAATCGGCAAGATGGCTTCTAGACCATAGACTAACTGGAACGGTGTAAACCCAGTAGCAGACTTAACGGATGTTCGGTAAGACCACAATGCTGAAAAACAACATTGTGTTCCAACTCATTTTGTGAATCCCTATCATTCGTCGAAGCATGGTAATGAGGATATTGTTTATTGCTTCAACTTGGTCGTTGGCTTGTGAGTAATAGGGTGTTGAGTTTTCATGATGAAGACCCAACTTTTCAGTGAGTTCGAACATCATGAAGTTTCTAAAGTGGATATCGTGGTTAGTAACGATAGATTGAGGAACACCAAACCAATCAATGATGTGATTGAATATAAATAATGTTGCAGTCCTTCCAGTATTGTCGAATGTTGGCATCGCCTCAGCCCATTTCATAAAATAATCTACGGCTACAATAATGTATCCATGCCCCCCGACCGAGTGAGGGTGACATGTCATGAAATCGATACCCCATTTCGTAAAAGGACCAATGGAGATCATAGGGTGTAGAGGAGCAGGGTGCATATTTTATTGTTGTAGGTTTGGCAAGCATGGCATTTTTGGATGGAAATTATACAATCGTTGAATAAAGAAGGCAAAAAATACCCCGCTCGTAAGATCTTCTGGGTAGTAGAATACCTAGACATGTGACCACCACAGGCTCCAGAATGGCAGTCATTTAGGGCTTTCTCAGCTTCGTCAAACGTGAGGCAGCATCGAAAAATGGAGTCAATCCCACGATGATAAAGAGTATCACCGAGGATAATATATTGATGGGCTTGGTAGCATATTCGACGGTAGTCAATGATAGACAAATTGGGCCAGAAAGTCTGGGTCTGGAGATATATGATGATATCTCTGTAGCAAAGGTCATCAGAACTAATCAAGAAAATGGATTCAACGGGTAATGAATCTGCTGCTACATTTTTCGTCTCAGAGCAGAGAAGGTCGCATATCAACTCGGAAAACACCAAGGATTTCTTGGACTTAGCGCATTCGAATTCTAAGTCAAAATCCTGGAGTATTACGATCCATTTGGAGTATTTTCCCCCTAGAAATTGGCATGTAAGAATGTGTTGCATAGGTTTGCAGTTAGAAATTACCATAGTCTTGTGAGAAAGGATATAGTGTCAGAAACGTTGAACAGCCTGGACGGCTGCCAAGGCCAGTTTTTCAACATGTAAATACTTCATTTTGGTAGTCGTGAGACTCCGACTCAAGTAATATATGACATGTTCATCATGAGAATCATCCTCCTGGACAAGAACCATAGTGATGGTATAGTCTGAGGCTGCGAGGTAGAGGAAATAATCCCAACTGTAATTTGGTGGGAAGATTAGTGGGGTACGTGTCAAAGATAGTTTCAAAGCTTCGAAATCTTTGTTAGTAGTGGTATCCCATACGAACTTAGAACATTTCTTGAGCAGTCGCGTAAATCCAAGAGTTAGCTCAGCATAGTTCGGGATGAAACGACAGAGAAAATTTTCCTTCCCTTGCAAACTTTGTAACTGGCGAAGTGAGGAAGGAAGAGAGAGATTGAGAATCTCCTTAACCTTCAAAGGATCTACCTTGATCCCTTGACGTGAAACAATAAATCCCAAAAGTCGGTTGGATTCTACGCAAAAAGCACATTTGTGGGGATTCAAGCGTATGTGGTAAAACCGACATCAAAGGAAAATGGCATGGAGGTGTATTAGATGATCTACACGGTGCATGGAATGAGCGGGTAAGTCATCGAGATATGGCTGCACGATGTGCTTTATATCATGAAAGGCATAAGACATAGCATGTTGAAAATTTGCACTGGCATTCTTTAAAACGAATGGAAGTTTCCGGTAGGCAAAAGTGCCCCAAGGACAAATAAAAGAAGTCTTGTGTTGGTCCACAGGTATGATATTGATTTGATTATATCCAGAGAAACCATCCATCAAAGAGAAGATTTCACTTCCAGCACAATTGTCGACGATCTGGTCAATGAAGGGGGTATGAAAGTTGTCTTTAGGACAAGATTTGTTAATTTCCCTATAATCAATGCACACGCAGATTGTGCCTTGTTTCTTGTCAATCGGAACAAGATTGGAAACCCAGTCAGTTAGAGCCACAGGGTAAATAAAGTCGTCTTTGAGAAGTTCCTCAACTTCAAGCTTGATAGCAGCTGCTTTACGTGGGTGGACCGGACGAAGTCGTTGCCAAATGGGTTTAGTGCCCGGGTATGTCTTAATCTCATGTACCATAATGTCGGGGTCAATCCTTGGCATTTATTCATAGCTCCATGTGAAGACGTCACGAAATTCTTGGAAAAGAGACTTGTAGGTGACAACTTCATCATGGGAACATGAAGCTCCGATATGCACATTTTCGAAAACTCCAGGTTTTATGGATATGTCGAGGGGGATGGTGGGTGAGATATTACTTAAGTTCCCTTCRTAGAACATATCATGTGTAGACTCGGGAACGGTATAAATGATGACAACAGTTGACGGGGTCAAGATTCGTTGATAACCCTCAATGGTGTGTTGTTTYAGGATGGAACGATGATGTCCATCATCCCAAGGGGTATCTTCCATGGACATAACAGACATAATCATCTCGTCTATAGGAAAAATGACATGGAATGGATCTGGAGATAAATCACCAAGAGAGGGGGTAGAAGGGGTTGTCGATTGAATGGATTGATAAGAAGATTCAACCGGACTCAAAGGAATTTCGTCACCATAACGAATATGATCGTCGAGGTTGGGTACCATCCACAGATCGTAAGACGCAGGGGTTCCATGAGCAGAGGTGGATATCATGTTGATTGAGGCGACAAACAAATGTGGGACAATGGGTGGTGGAATGGGGAAAGTACCCATCAAAGAGGAATATTTAAGAAGACCGACATCAACGTTCTCATATCCAGGGGGTTTTGCAATGAAAGGTACGTTGTCAATACGTGCATCAAAGTGAAAGAAGGCCAATTGGTCTATGGTAACTACTTTTCCTTGATGTGGGAAACACACGACATGGAAAAGAGTGGACACAACTGCATGCATGGAATCGATCTAGCTACAACCCAGTAGAAGGTTGTAATCGAGAGGAGCGTCAAAGACCTCCACTTCAACGTTGACCATTTTCCCTTCTAACGTAATAGGCAATGAAGGGAGGACACCACAAGGCTTAAAACCAGAGCCATTAAAGGCTTTGAGCATGTTGTGGGATTCAGTCAAAGGAGGAGAGTCGATGGCTTTCCACCAGGTAATAGACATGACACACGTTGAGGCACCCTCATCAATAACTGTTTGACAAATGTTTTTGTCGGAGACAATAACTTGTATTTGGAATGCGAGTTGAGGGGGTAACCTTGGAATGTGATCTTCCAAGTCAAAAATTATTAAATATGTATCCATAGGGTCGATTCCACCAATAGATTTCAACAATGCCTTTCGTTGTATAGGAAAACTCTGAAGGACTTCAAGGGCTGACATCGCGGATGGTGCTTGGGCTAGATCTTCGACAATATTGTAGTTATGGGCAGCACATGCATGAGGATTGAAAGCCGATTTTCAAACAACACCCTTTGGAGGAGGGCAAAGGATTGTATCTAGGCTCGGTCATTCGATATGAAGAGGACCATTGGTGGGTGGAGTTGTGGGAGATGGTTGGACCAACGAAAGAGGCATTGCATCAACCTTCTCTTTGGAGGAAGAATAATCTTTGGCTCGAGTGGTAAGTGTGATGTCGTTCTTTCTTGAATCACCTATACACATTAATACATAGGATGTATTGGAGGGGGAAGGTTGGTCATGAATGACCAATTGAGCCTATTGTTTAAAAGGGAAGGGTTGTGACAACACGGTCAGAGTGGGGGGTTTCGGGGTCCCTTGAAGGAACTTAGTAACCTAGGTTCATCATAGACAATCCTTAGTGTAGTGATCATCACCACAGATAAGACAAGGGTATCAGGGTTTGTGCTTATCCCTATCGTCAATAGGTGGTGTTTTGGTCTTGTCAGATTGCATATTATTTTTATCCTCGTTGTTCTTACCCTTTCATTTTTTGGATTTATTTTTACCGGCGGGGGCAGATTGAACAGAGTTCACCTCAGAAGTCTTGCTGGTGGGAGGGGTAGGAGATAGATCATTTTGAACATTAGAAGAAATGGATTTGGGGTTGTTTCTAGAGCTTTGGACGGAATGAGGTTGGGCATGGAAAGTGCCAATCACACGATCAGCTGCCTGAGAAGTAACAGGAGTAGTTGAAGTAGTAGAAGTAGAAGGACGAGGTGCATAAAGGAGTAAGTCGTAAAGAGTACCCATTTGTGAGTAAACGAGGTCAAGGTATTGATCACGACTGATTGCATGTTCTTCTGTGACAACTCCACCCATGGATATGTCACAAGCAATGTCATTCACGAATGATTTCGTGAATCACTCTACCAGCAACTGATCGAGAAGTTCGAGTTTGATGAGACGTCATCTCCGTCGCCACTCATGAATGTGATCAGAGATATGAGTGGCTTTGGTTTGTTTGAAAGAACTCAAAATTTTAGTTCTCGTTTCGTAGCGGATTGATAACTGGTAGTGGGTGAGGAAATCCATAGCGAGGGTGTTGAAGTCGACGAAGAAGCCTCATGGTAATTCTATATACCACTTCATGACGGAACCTGTGAGGGTTCGCTGAAAAAGGCATAAATTAATAGAGTCATCCATCAAGGAATTGGATGAGCACCAAAGGTGAAAAGTCATTACATGATTGTTCAGGTCCTCTCCCAGTTTACCATCGAATTTAGGGATGTCGGATGGTAGTTTGGCTGGTATGGTAGGCCATTGAGGAGAGTGACGAATCAAATCATTTAAAATCCTCAACAGATCAGGGAGGTCTAGGGTGGCTAAGAAGGGTGACTATCCATTCACATGTGGGTACTGGTGACTTTGGGGAGGGAGTCCCATCAATAGACCAGTGGGACCATAAGCAGTTTTCATATAATACGAAGATCTGGGCAGATTCAGTTGTTGGTGTGGAGGCAAGTAGTTCATAGGGTTGTACCGTTGAACAGGGGCGTGGAGTTGAGCGTTCGAGCCCCAAATAGGATTGGACGTGCCTGGGTATGGTTGGCCTGTACTAAGGGGTATGAAGGAGCTAGCTTGACGTTGTTGCCCCCTAGTCGAGTGAGGATTATTTTGAATAAGATAATTCCAATACTGGGCCAAGGATGGAGGTATGTTTTGTCCATAGGGCGGGGTCGGTGGGGGTTTCCCTCCAATCGGGGGTTGCGTACCAATTGGGATTTGTCCTGAAAAAGGGGATTTGGTTTAGCCTCCTTGGTGAAATTGTCCACCTATAGGAATCTGGTAATTATGTGTGAAAGACAGGATGGTGCCACTAGGTTCGGTGCCTCTGATAGAGGATGGAAGAGGTCCTCTGAAAGGGGGTCGATGAAGTTTCAGAATGAAACTGGGAACGAGATGGTGCCTAGAAGGAGTGGAAATGCAAGGAGTCATGGATGAGATTTGTGTAGGAGCAGGAATAGAATCATTCAACGCATGATATCTAGGAGGAAGTGTTGGGGTGAATCTAGGAAAAAGTAGTGTTTCAATGGGGGCTTGGCTAGCCGCTATAATCTTGGTGTGAGGACTCATAGTATCTGGGACCATTGTGTAATGGACCGTTTGTAGAGGGACAGTCAAGATGTGGTTAGCTGGTGGAGTGTCTATACCAGGAAAATAATAGGTAGTAGTAAAAGGTATTGCGTCTGGATCAGATGTTTCAGGCAACTCAGGTGTGACCATGATATCAACGCCTGCTCCTGAGCCAAAGAGATCCCATCTAAAAATGCCAGTAGTCCAAAAAGGATCTTGACCCTCGAGTCTTGTGAAAGGTCCAGTTGGTAATCTAGAAGACTGAACAACTATATCTCTGGAAGAATTCACTCGAACAATATGTCTCTCGGAGTCAGGAGGAAGTTAGAAGTCCTCTCAAGAATTGGTAATTTGGAACCATTCTAAAGAATTAGTTCTTTCCACTTGTGGAGTGGTAACATCTTGGACTTCACTCTGTTGAGGAGAGCCCTCCGGTGAGTTGGTAGGCAAGGGTTGAGAACCTTCCAAATATTTTGGGGGTAGGCCTTGCATTCTACATGAACGGTGTGGAGGGTCAATTGTGATCAAGTTAGAATCTTATGAAAGAAATTCTATGGCCAACTTGTGTAAACAAACAACATGCACTAATAAAATCTAGGAAGCACAACCAAGCAAACAATACCTTCTAATTCCGAAGTCACTAGTTGGTGATGAAAGCCAACGTCACGACAACGAGACAAGAAGGGGCTGGGCCAAGGTGGAAAAGTTACATTGACGACCTGCTTAATGGACTTACACCCTGGTGCAAGCTCCCACACACAATCATGGGTATACACTTCAAGGAGCCCGAGTGAGTCTGGCCAACATCAATTCCAGGTACCGTGAAGACTTACCCCTTCACAGTCACTTTGTGTAAGACCCTAAGAAGATGTCTACTAAGGTTACCACCAACAACAATGATGACTGGGGGAATAGTCGACAATATTATCCACACGCAAGGGAAAGGTATCTAGCCCGAAATCAGCTTGAGAGGCTTCCATTCATCATTGTGGGTATACCTTCAAGTGACCCCCATAATACATGCAATCTCTACACCGATATCAACAAAGAAGGGTGAGTAACTCTGTTAATCTCAATGCGACCTCGGGTTTGACCCTTGTGTGAGAAGGGCTTCCCAGGACAAAATGTTGCAAATGGAATTTGACACTCCTTATCACAAGATACTATTGTGTGGTTTGTGCTTTGGAGAGTGTGTCTCACTACCTATTCCAAAGCTCTAGCCTAGCTAATGTTGGTGTAAAAGAGCCCTAGAAAAAGTTATTAGTTAAATTTTAAAGTTGCACAATATTATTAAAGGTTGTTGTTACGCAAAAAGGAGACGGAAATGAAACTGATGTTGTGTGAGACTTTGACCCAACAATGCGTAAATAGGGATGAATGATACAAATTTTGTTCGATGAATCCTATTTATAGGAGGGAAAGAGGAGTTTTTTGGAACAATGTGAACTACGATGTATGATCTTCTCTGAAATGTAATATCAAACAATCATGAACAATGCAAATTCCCTATTCATTCTATTTCAATACTTGAATGCCCATATTTTTCAAATAAAAGGTTGCTTAAAAAAAAGAAAATTTCTTTAATTTTTTTATTAGAAACCAAGAAACAAGGATGGAACTAAGAAAAAGTAAGCAACCAATGAAAAATAAATACACAACAAACACCCAAATCGATCTTTCAATGAAGATACAAAATAACAAACGAACAATCCCAGTCTCTTCAAATGCACATGGGTAACAATTTTCCAAGTAATAAGCAATTGAAAAGGACAATTAATCTCAACTTTTAATCCAATCAAAGGATCCCGACCAAACAAGCACTCGAATTTGAGAATCGAAGATTATACCCTTGTCAAGAAAAGGTCAAGAGGTAAAAATTGAGAAAAAATGATCAAGAAGAGCTTTCGATTTCCAAAAACTAATCATTCGCGAGATTTGAAGTAAAGAAACATTCAATCACTGGCCAGAGAAGTTCTTTCCAGACACACCAACCAAACTGGGC
This sequence comes from Picea sitchensis, assembly GCA_010110895.2. NCBI lineage: Eukaryota > Viridiplantae > Streptophyta > Pinopsida > Pinales > Pinaceae > Picea > Picea sitchensis. Next base: position 63,450 of record SNQJ01S0024591.1, on the reverse strand, counting down.
ATCTGAAGACACAAAAGACTTAATCCGAAAATTTTACAAGTGAGTTTGTAGTCTGACAGTGGGGTACAATGCAAGAATTAAGGATTCTCATAGGCTAGACACAGGCAAGTTGCAAGAAGTTTTCACTGAAATGAACACTACGGTGTGAACTTCAGTGATTCTCGTAGACTACAGAGAGGTGCAGTGCGAGAAGGTCTGTAATCAAGCAAATTTTGGAAAAATCGTAGAACTTTTGAGAGAACTTTTGGATCCAGGGGGTCTATGAGTATCTCCTCAAGACTTAGAGATTGATTGGGAATGAAAAAGGGTAGGTCAAGAGAAAATGGCCAGGTAAAAACCACCAAAATGGTTTGTATCCCCAGTGGATTCACCAATTTTGTTATCGGATAAATCGATAGGTGCGTACACTAACAAATATCCCTAGATCCACCTAGATCCAGAACAAAACAAGACAGGACATGACTCTTTCCCTAAGTTGTGGTCATTGAATCTGCTACTAAGAAGGAATGAGTGACATACCTTTATATCTCTTCCTTAGGTCTCTATTGTTTCTTCTTTGATCCAGTGCTCTTGTGAAATTAGGTCCAAGACAACACAAACCAACCAAAGTGAAGATAGCAAAGTACATTCAATGTCAACCTATGCATATGATCAAGGAGTTATGCAATAAAATAAGAGTGATTTTATGGGAAAGGGACATGTCGTTGTATTATATTAAATGAA
>SNQJ01S0024591.1:45717-61942 GCA_010110895.2 Picea sitchensis | reverse complement strand
CACCCTATAACATAGGCAGCCTGCGAACTCATCTTAAAAATATGCTTTTTGGAAGAAGACATCAGTCACTTTTCTCAGGCAAAAAGTCCTTGTGGGAGCCTGAATACATCACTTGTAGAGACATTACCAGAGTGACCAAAATAATGTGTAACACTTCACACTTACTCTTGAAGAGTTTCCTTATTTCTTGCTTCCCTCGGGACCTATCCCTCTACCTAGGTTATTTTATTTCCTAACTAGGTGGCTCGCCTAATAGGGTTGGATGAAGGCCCTCCCATACATAAACTTGTCAACTCACATGGGGTCCTATGCTGGTGTGATGCTTGAAGGGGATACTAAGGTGAATTGTTTACATAGCTTATGTCTTAAGTTACAACTTACTTTGCATTCTTTAAGGACTAATGTTTCTTACGAACCTTGGCTAACCATTTCCTATACTTTGTTTTGTTTTGGATGACCCTGACATGGTTTGTTGAGGGACATCCTAGGCTTGTACCTAGGATGTTATGTCTTTGTTGCATGACCTTGGCATGTGTGATGGAAAACAATGGGTCATCTAGTGACTCACCACCCTCAAACATTAGATCTCACATCCTTGGAACCTTGGATGATGGGAACGTGAGCTTGGTATGAGCAGATTAAGTCATGATGGAACACATATGGGTTGGAAGCTCATAGGATGGGAAAGGTTACTCAAAGCTTATTTTTCAGTAGGATCAAGGATGTTGCAGCAGTAGACCATCAGAGACATTGTAGACATGAGATGCAACTCCCCAGGGCATAGATGTAACACTTGGATCCTGTATGTTGGCTCTATTTTGGTGATGATGTCATCTTCTAGGGCTTGACACAACTAGGATTTGATGGAGTCCTAGGGTAATGATGATGGCTGGCATGACTTTCGATGAGGAGAGACATCACTTTCTCCCACTTCTAATTGAGCATTGGCATTGTTATGTGGAGAAAGCACTATCCTAGGCTAATATATAAGGGATAACGCTCACTTTCATTTTATCATCATCTTTTCTTCACCATTTGGAGGACTAATTATGAAATTTTTGGCCCCTTTGGGGTTATTGGTCTTTCTCTCTCATGCGCTATGTTTGGGATGGATCTCTTATGGATGGTTTGTTGATTTTGGATGTATATTTATGCAATTAGGGTTAAATTATCATGGTTTCTTAGATGAAGTAAGTAATGCTTTGTAAATTATATGTTATGTTGTTGATGTTTATGGTGAAATTGTTATTTTGTTTCAAGAATTCTTGTTTTGTTGAAACCCTAAGAGAAGAACATAAGTGTTTATTCCTCTCACAAAGTTTTACTTGTCCAAAATTTATGAATTGTCCTTGCTAGGGTTAGAACCCTTAATCCCTAAAGTGCTATCAATTTAGGATTTTATACCTAGACAATTGATATTTGACCTATTTGAAGCTACAATAAGGGAGAAGCAATATATAGGAACCAAAATTTCTTGAACCCTAGACATCCTTCTCCTCAAAGTTTAAAGCCTAAGGCCCAAATGTGCTTGCACCTTAGTGTTTAGACACCACCTCTTGGTTTCAAGTAGATAAACCTTCAAGCTTAGATGCATTTGAGACTTTATAGCCATATAATGGTAAAGGCACTAAACTAGAAGCAACTCTTGTGGTGAAAGTGATTGATAAAACCTCTTTTCTAAATATCTCAAGTATTCTACTAACCCTACTAACTCTAACCCTAAAAAAGTGACTATATTATTTGTTGTTGTTATAAAATTTTTATATATCTATCTAAAACTACATTAATTTCTACATACACCCATCAAAAGGTGGCGTAACTCACTCATAAATTCCCCCCAACAGTTGGATAATATTGTATTGGTTGTATGCTTTTTTTTCATGGTCAATTGTGTTATTTCTGAGCACTAATTATTGTTGTTGTTACAAATAACTTAATGATGTCATATAATTGTTTACTACTGCAAATTTGTAATATCCATTGCAATCTATCTTTTCTAGCATCTAAAGAGGTTATTTTTGCATACTTTAGCTTGGGAATTGTTGTATATATGATGCAAAGTGTTCTTGTTATGGGAAGGTACAAAAATCACATTCAACCTCTTCTCTTTCCTATATCTAGACAAACAAACCAATGATTAATATAGGAGGCGATCGAATTGGCTACTAAACTTTATATTTGACCCCTTGAGATCGCCAGGGAAGCATCCCTCATGGTGGAACTCTTCCATCACTAAAATGAGGGAAGATCTTATTAAGGTGACAATGGTATTTTATTCCATTGTTATGCAAGATTTGGGGATCTTGTGGTGGGAATTGCACAAGTACAAATCATGTGATAATAGTCTTGGCATATGTTTAAAACTTAAACAATGCCTAACATTGGTTACACAAACTTGCTACATCAATGACTTTATTGTGTAGAGTGATGTATGAGAAAATTTGGTTAATGATATTACCTTAAGTCTGGTGGTAAGTCCATTGTTCTTTATAACAATAACCTTTAACACGATCCATGGTATACATTGGATGGTTTGAAAAGTTGTAAATCATTGATTGCTTCTGTCACATAATTATTGAATGCTCAAAGTATATCATAATTACTTATTTTTTTACTGCAATCTAAATCTTAAAATATGAATTGTGTTGTTCTCCATTGGATTTTCATTAAAGCAACAACAATACATGTGTGAGAGTGGGTGCGAATCAGACTTTATCGCTATATTTTTGTTGTCTCATAGACTAATTGCAGAGGTTGTTCCTCAGGTTATGATTTGAAGGTTTCATATTTGTTTCATAGTTCATTCAATGTATAGAAGCGTGGTATAAATATTGGCATATACCATGATTATTCTATTGTAACAAATGATATTTCATTGATACAATGTGTAAGTGAATGCACTTCAGATTTGATGTTTCCATTTGCTAGTCAAACAATTACTCATGCTTAAAGTGTCTTATGAGAACTCATCGAAGGGATCCATGATCACATACACGATAGTGTTGCACCTTTAAACTATAATTATCATGAACATATCTTGCTTATACTACTTGTCATTGGATATTTGCAATAAGTGATCTATATTTGGAATACTCTTGCATGTGTAAATTGCATTTCCAGAGTAAGGGTTTGGAAATCGATCCATACTTATTGCAAGGTATAATTTGATGATATTAATCTACATGTCTCAGTGTATTCCCATGGAAGCATTTCATTCCTCTATTCTAAGTACCTAAACCAATCCAAAGACCAGTATCATATCCTCGCTGACTTTACGATCCTATCTCTGAGTTCTTTCTTCTATTCAAGATCCACTGTGGGTATACATATCAATACACATTGTATTATTTAATCACTGATTTATAGGTCTGATCCCTGATTTTGTCTTTTCATTTCAGGGTTTGTAATGGTATTACACGGTTAAGTTACATAGTCAGATTGAGGGTGATGCATAAATGTGCATATGGAAATTAATATCATGAATAAACAATGAAATACATACCAATTTGAATGGTGACTTAATCATAAATATGTTCCAGTGTGTACTTTGCATCTACTAATAATTGTTGGTATATCACTTTGATCATAGTGTTGTAATATTAATTGATTGCATTTGGATACATGCATTTGGGTTCAATATTCTAGATTTATTGCAGCATTGAATTGTATGTATGAAATGATAAATGCTAAATTGATGTGAAATCTTTTATTGTTGAAATTGTAATACATAGTTTAGTTACTCATATGTATGCATTTCCACTCTTGTGAAGAGAATATTTATGTTGCAATAAAAACTACACTTTGCGTGCCTCATATTAAATTTCTCATTGTGGTCATTTATCATAAAAGTTTTCTTGGAATGCTTGTCACACTTTGCATGTTATTGAACCATTGAATGCCTTTCCCAAATAATTCTTCGATTCATGAATACTTTTCTTCTCTCTCTTACCTTGAAACTAACATTTAAAGAATTAAATCAAAGTCAACTTAGTCCTCGCCCATACCTTCCTTGCTTGAAATGATAGAACTTAGTTGGCCATATAGGAAATCCCTCCTTAGGTTAGAGACATTATCCTAGAAAAGTAGAACCAAAACCACTAAGGTTACAATGATCGGGTTGCTTGTTCCCTTTCCCCAAGCTCCCCCTCATAGGGTGGGACTTTCCTTGAGCATGAGTTTGAGCAACAACAAGTCTCTCTCTTAGGCATGGGAGAGAACAATTAAATTCTAGTGTTTGTAATAAAAATAACAATGAGAATAAAATTACATAGAGTAAAATGTGGGAAATTAATATATGGATTAGTGTAACACAAACAAGGAACTGATAATAAAATACCTAAAAATATAGCAAAGGAAAATATGAGACAAGAAATTCCTTTTGGGAAGAGTATTTGAAGAGCACAATACGATGAAAATTGTGTTGTGTTGACGGGTGAGGGGGGTGTCTCTCATCCTTTTGGTAGAAACCATCAGTTGGGGAGACCTGGCTTGAGAGGACCTCGTGGAAGATGTTGGTTCATTATCTCTAGCATGTGATTCTATCCAATACAATTATATTTTATAGCAAACAATTAAAGGGGGATCCTTCCCTTTATTAGCACCTTAGGTAGGATGGGCATTCAATAGTGAGGTTCAAATAATGGATGATGTTGGATTACTGAGAGGGGGGGTGAATCAGTAATAGAGCAATTTAATATTTTTTAACCACAAAATGCAAGTGTTATAACAATGTAGCATTATCATCCAATAGTTGCAGAGTAAATAAACAATGGAAAAATGAGCAATCATACACATACACAATACACCAGTGTTTTTACGTGGAAACCCAAAGTGGGAGAAAACCATGGAATGTTTTTTCTTATATGTCTTTAAGAATTACATTCATTGGAAGCACCAACTTCCTTTGTTTTCTAGATGCAACTAGAAGGAGGGTCTAACCCCCTAGTTTCTTAGGATACAACCTGAGGGAAGCTCCAACTCCCCAATTCTCTAGCTACAACCATAAGGAGGCTACAACCCCCTATGTTCTCCAGCTACAACCGGAAGGTGGCTACAACCACCTGTCCTTTCCCCACCCAACCGCCCTGAAATATAAGTAGAATGATGGAACCATTGTTACACTATCACTGTGAGATATACCATTGTACAATTTTACCAACCTGTACCACTGGCCTGCAACCAACCTATACTATTGCCCTACAATCAACATGTACCGAAACTAAACATGTATCAAACAAAATACAACAGATACGCGGCATGTAGTTCTACAACATGCATATGTATGTGCCCTATCTGTACAACAGCCTGTGTATGTATGTGTCTTATTTGTTATGAAACCTGTGTATGCCTTATGAAACTAGGGATACGCAACCTGTAGTTCTCCTACATGTGTATGTATGTGCCCTATCTATACAACAACTAGTGTATGTACGCGTCCTGTCTGTTATGCACCATGTGTATACCTTCTGAAAACTAGGGTTTTCTTTCTTCTGAAAACTTCTGATCATTTGCAACTTCTTTCACATAGATCTACAGCCTATCACTGTATCCAAACTATAACTGTACTCTGTGCATGCATCCTCATACATAACCTTTACCCAAAAAATCTATATCTCTCTCTAGTCATGTGTCATATAAGTGTGTGTAATCATGAACAAGTATAATAACCTTCACATGATCTAGACATTGAACCCTTTCTGATATTCATCTTCTCAATACATCAACCACTTCACAAATACAAGCTCTCAACCATGTACCACGAAAACCCTTAGCCATATGCCAAGAAATACAAGATGTGCCTCAACTCTAACAAGAAGTATCAATGATAAGTATTGATTATACCAGCACTATATTTCTGTATATCTGACTTATACAAAATATCCCATGCAACCACTAGTCTCTCTAGGGAGAATCGTCAAATCTCCATAACCATTTATCATGCATAAATCAAATCCAACTACTCATAGAAATAAAACATACATTTTGAACAAGTGGATAGATCTAATGTATCTGATCACTGTAGACCTTCCTGAGAGATTGATCTCATAATCTAGAACCTCGACATTTTCATCTTCTCAAGTTTCTATGGCTTTACCCTCATGTACGCACCCTAATACACTGTCAGCCCACGTATGTACGTACCCTAGTACACTGTTAGCCCATGTACACCTCAGAAATTAGAGTTTTTTAGTATTCGTTGTAATTTTGAAACTTTCGTCGTCAACCCTTCGTGCTACCTCAGACCTTTGCAAATTCAGATGTATTGATGAGTACTTGTAATAAGCCTTACACAACAATAGATATTCAATATGTTCAAGTTTTGATTAAATGATAGACCTTTGCCTCTTATTTATACTTTCATGTAGATTTCTCAAGGGGTTACCTTTTAACCATCTTAACCCACTTTCTTTATTTTAGGGCTAACCCACTTCTAACCACTTACTTAACTTGACCACTTTCCACAATTAGTAAGTTCTCCATTAACTTTATTATTTAAATAATTTCTTTTGCATCCACTTTGACTTATAGTACACTCGTCACTTCACTTTATTATTTAAATAATTTCTTCTTTGCAACCAATTTGACTACTTTGACCTTTTGGGGCTTCTAGATGACTCATGAGGGTTCTCCAACTTCACATGGCAATAACTTTCTAACTGTGAGGAGTTATGTGACGTTCCATATACCACTGGAAATGACATGACATGTGTTATCCATTTAGAATAGTATTACCTGAAAATATATCAAAACTCATACCATTATCCATCAAACAAACTTGGGTCCATTACCCAAACCTTTGTGCTACCAGAATTCTCTACCAGACTTTATTCAAGGGTTGACATCAATGAAAATCAACCCATTTAATCAACAATCTCCCCCTTTGGCATTGATGTCAACACTCTGATGCAATACTGAAGTCATGTCATGAAATACTGAAGTCATATCACTCATGCTCCCCCTATGACCATAGATCTTCCTGGAACCATGCCTCTATGCTATGCCTATGATAAATATCTCCCCCTTTGTCAACAATGGAAAATGTATCTTTCCATTTGGGGATGCTCCCCGTAACTGAACTGTCCTTGGGGATACTCCCCTTCATTGAAATATTCCTAAAACTAATCTCCCGACATGAATTGTCCTCTTTATGGTGCTTCCTTGTGTAAATCGAAGACATATAAGATAAGCATTCAAAAGAATTCATTTTAAAGTAAAAATTACTCCAAGTCACTGGTGAAGATACTCAAAGGCTTCCCTTGGAAGAGGTTTTGTAGTCTGCCACTTGTTCTTTTGTGCTCACATATTCAACTCCGGTTTTCTTCTCTACAACATGTTCCTGTAGAAAGCGATACTTGATTGGAATGTGCTTCATCTTGGAGTGCATCACCGAGTTCTTTGAGATACTCATGGAACTTGTATTGTCACAATAGATTGGAATGGGCTCATCATACTAAACGTGTATATATGTCAGAGTTTGTTTCATCCATGGAACATGTGTACAACATGTTATTGCTGCAATATACTCTGCTTCGGCTGTAGATAAGGATATTTATGATTGTTTCTTGCTTAGTTGTGATACTAAACACTCACCCAAGTAGAACGTTGCTCCACTGGTGCTTCTTCGGTCATCAATGCAACCTACTCAATCTGCATCTATGTAGGCAAGAAGTAATATTGTTTCCTTTTGGATACCATAATCCAAACTCTTATGTTCCTTTGAGATATCTGAAAATCCTCTTCACTGCTAATACTTGTGATTCCTTTGGTGCTGCTTGAAATCGTGCCACCTGTCCAACTGCCTGCATTACATCTGGTCTAGATGTTGTCACATACAGTAAGCTACAAATCATTGACCTGTATTTCCTCTGGTATGTAGACTTTGAATCGTCATATTTGCTCAACTTGTTGTTGGTGCAATTATATGCATAATATATTACCAAACATAAATTATTGACTGGGATTCGTAATCAATAGATTTGTTACACTATATGTGTCGAAAACAGGTGGTTTATCTATGTCTGATGAGTATAGCCTGAATAATAAAATAATCTAAAAACCAACACTCTGTTTTCACACTTCAAAGATAACACTCTCCACACATTTCAAAATTCAGAAAGAAAAACTCATAAACAAGCATATGATCTAAATTTCTTGCTCAGGTGATGGACTTGTTCATTTTTGGCTCATGAAAGGAAAAGATGAACTTTGATTCTATCTCCCAGAGAAACTAAACTAACAACAATTAAAACTTTGCACGTTCTTAAAAGGGAAATTCGATCAAGCTTAAAAGAAATACCGGTCAAAGTAAAACACTCCATTATAGGTGCATGTAGGGTGAGAGATGGAGGTCTTGATTGTGCATTTGTTAGCAAGGTGTAACCTAATAAATTTTGGAAAATAAAGCTAATTGCAGTGGGATGCTCCATTATAGGCTCATGTATGGTGAAAGATGGAGATCCAACTACTCCTGCACTGCCACACTTTGCAATAAATTCTAATAGTGAAATAAAAATAAAATAACATGAAATAAAAATCTATACTAATAATTTACAATGATCTTACCAAGATGGATCGGTGGCCCTTTTTTATTCTAACATGGAATATTTTAGATCAGCAGATGCTAAATTCTAAAAGACACACAAGAACATTGAATTCAAACTTGCATTAATCTTCAACAAGTAGGTTTACAAAAAGAGTCTTTTCATGAATCAAATTTGCAACATAACAACTCCTCCTCCCTTTCTTAGACCTATGAGGTCTTATTTATACATAAAATCCATCGAATAATGGATGAAACTGAATCCCCAAACTCAGAAAACAATTTTTACAATTTTAGGATAAATCCCCAAAATTTGTGTTTTTCATCAATTTGGGCAAATTCGAGTTAGAGATCCACCCATATCTTCTCAAACAATTCAAATTTTGGAAAAGTGTTCTCTCCCTACTCATTTTTCCACATTATAGACAAAACTCATTTCGTAGAATTTCTAGATATGATGCCATCTTCATGGAAATTTAGGCGCAAGTTGGTCATTTGAGATTTTTGTTAATTTTTGCAGAATCATTCCCCCTGAACTATAGGTCCACATGTGTGATCTGGGTGAATTTTGACTCACATGTTTGCATGTAAACTCCTCTCTGGACAAAACACATGTCCCCAATTTTCTTCTATAAGCATTCCAAAATTTCGAATTATTTCTAGAACTGGACTAAAACAGAAATAGGTACCGAACGAGCACAACATTGGTACCGGATGAGATGACTACTGGATGAACGCCAAAACATGTACCTGTTGAATAAGGTTTGTTGTCATAAGGTCTTATTATATCATTCAAAGTAATTAGAGAGCTTTAAACATCAAATATTCAATCCAAATCATTAATAAATCATCATAAATCATGATTAAACATAATTTACCTCATATGTACAAAAACAATTGCTAAATGACATGTTTGTTGAGGAATATAGGCAGAGAGTGCATATGTATGAGGAAAAATTGGTTAGGATATGGGACAAGATAAGGCAATTGGAGGTAACAAAAAAGAGGCTCAACAATTGCAATTGGTTTGCATAGCAGTGGTAATTGGTTTGCAATCTTCAATTCCAAACCTCTTTAGCATTTCTCTAATATACTTAATTTGAGAAATAACAATTCCTTGGTTGTTTTGACATATATGAAGACCCAGAAAGAAGGATAGTTCTCCGAGTAATGACATTTCAAATTCATTCTGCATATCCTTTGCAAATTTGTGGCTTAACCTATCATCAGTACTTCCAGAAATAATATCATCAACATAAACTTCAATTAATAAAATATTATCTTGAGTTACCTTGATGTAGATATTGTTGTTTGCACTTCCTTTTATGAACCCTTCATGTTGTATATATTTATATATTCTAGAGTACCATTCTCTAGGAGCCTGTTTTAGACCATACAAAGACTTCTTCAATTTACACACATAATCTGCATTCTCTGACAACTGAAATCCTTCTGGTTGTTCAATGTAGACTTCTTCTTCAAGTTCCCCATTCAGAAAAGATGATTTCATTTCCATCTAATACACTTTAATATTCTTGAATCATGCATAAATTAGGAGCAATCGGATTTCTTCCATTCTGGAAACTGGGGAAAATGTATCTTCAAATTCGATTCCTTCAACCTATGTGTATCATTTACATACCAATCTAGTTTTTTCCTTGTAACATGTCCATCTTCATTCAATTTATTTTTCAATACACACTTTGTGTCAATCACATTCTTATTCTTTGGTCTTAGAACCAATTCCCAAGTTTCATTCTTCTCTATTTGATCCAATTCTTCATCCATGGGCTTATTTCAAAATTCATCCTTGTTGGCCTCTTCAAAAGTGTTTGGTTCAATCTTAGATTAGAGTGCTAGGTGCATTTTTTTCTGGTGAATGGATTCTTCTTCTAGTCTCAACTCCCGCATCTTTGTTTGCGATAATCTAATCTGAAGGATGATTCTTTTGTACTCATTTGCTACATGTCTTTGGAGGTACTTATTGAACTTCCTCTTCTACTTCTATCTGATCTTCTTCATCTTCTGTTTATTCTTCGTAAAGTTGTTCCATTGATTCATTTTCTTCTTCATTTAACTTGCATCCACCTGTTTCATCAATTTTTACATTGAGGATTTCCAAGACTTTGTTCAACCTCAGATTGTAACACTTGTCTTCTCTCCTTGTACTTGAGTAACCAACAAGTACTCCTTTGTCCACACGAGATTCAAACTTTTCCTTCTGCCATCTTCTCTTTTGATGTAGCATTTGCTTCCAAATACTTTGAAGTGCTTCACATTTGTTGGTCTTCCTTTCCATAGCTCGTAGGGATTTTTGTCATTGTTGTTTCTGATAATTACTCTATTTTGAATGTGAAATGTTGTATGCACTGCATGTGTCCAAAGAATATCTATCAATTTGGAATCCATTAGCATTGTTCAATCCATTTCCTGTGTAAATATCATCCATTATGATAATGTTTCTTTGTCTCTGAACCACTCTCTGAACCAATCTATGAATCCATGCTCTCGTCCACTGTCATATTTTTGTCTAAACCTGCTAAGTGTTCTTACAAATTCATCTATACCCATTTTTTCCAAGACTCTACTGCACAATTTTCCATAATATTGACCCATTTACCATTATGTTATCATGAATTCTTCACTACTACAATTGATTGTACTTCTGCTGGCTGACTACTCTAGATCTATCTTCTCAAACTCTGCAAGCTACTCAAAGGATGGTTCTTTGGTCTGTCATAGCTATTGCATAGACTCCCCATGTCTAATATTCATATTACCTGGGAGTCTCTAATCCGGATGGCTCATAACAATTCCTTCTCTTATGTGTATTCATCATCATCTTCATTGGTAGATTCATCATATCTCTGAGCTCTGACTTCTTTCTTTCTGTCTGTGGATTCATATTTCACTACAATGCCTGAAAGTACAATCTCTTGATCATGTTCCTTATTTACCTATCCTTCTTTTCTTTCATGAATGAATGAATTTTTTATTTTTAATTAAGGGTAATATCATGAATGAATTCTTTGTTATCCCCATTTTGTGGGATAACTAAGGATATTATGTCTCAAGGCCCTCAGGTTGCATATATGGAGTGCCAAGAGAGTACATGACCAACAATATCCACTTGCATATATGGAGACCATTCTCACCACCATGAAGGTCAGGATTTTCAGATGGAATCCACCACACCCGCTGGCTTCCAAGAGGCACTAGACCTTGCTCCATGAGGTATAAGTTAGTTATTATGGTGAGTTTCATTTCAATATTTGAGGCATTTGAGTATGGTGTATCTTAGAATGCTTTAGATTTCATGACATATGCTTGGACATTATGCCTTTTTCTATGTTTCACCTTGGTGGTTGACATTGTGCCTTAGTAAGTGGTCTTCCTCGGGAATGGGTTTGCTACTAGGAACTCCCTTGAAAATCCATCATATCACTTGAATCCATACTTACCACTTTCCATCACTTAAAACCCCCATTTCCTTATCTCTTGGGATTTTAGGGTGTATTGACCCAAGAAGGGGTTGTCCCTCATTCTATGGGAAGAAGGGGATGAAGGCCCAAAGGGATTGCTATTTAAAAAAAAAAATATGAAATCTTGTGTATAAACCTTCCAAATGCTTCACCCAGGGATCCCCCAAGAAAGAAAGGAAATGCTTATTTGTAGGAAAATGGGGACCCACAAGAATAAAATGATAGAATTCTTAGGGGGTTAGTTGGAGGGTAGGAGGTCTCATCATGAGCCAGCCTATCAATATCATAGGTATCTAGCGGTCTGGAATTACGATCATCTGGCCACCAATCCAAGGTAGTGGCTCTCAGTTGCACAACTAACAGAAAGGGGGTCTCATCATGAGCCATCCTTCTCATTTATGCAAGGTATTTTTGAGTGACACTTTCATTATTTGGACACCACGCCAGACAATGGCCTTCAACTTGTCCTTTGAAACATGAAAGAAACAAATAATGGAAAGAGAATGGGCTTGGAAAAATTACATTGCAAGTGAAGGTGCCACACACCCTCTACAAAGTCACCCATGAATGAGACACTATAACCCCTTGTATGTCATGAACCCCATGCCTAGTGAGTATTGATACTTAACCACTTCTTCCACTTTACATGGCTTAGAGAGGAATCACTTGGGAAACACTCCTTGAACTGGGGAAAGATATACCCAAAAGGATACCTCGTCAACCGTCCCATATCCAAGCTTGGAAAGTTGCATGATGTCTTTAAGAAATTACTTGTTTGACAGGGTAATATTTGATGCACATGCTTAGGTGGATTATTTATTGATTTTATTTACTCACCATGATGTTATGATTTGAGATCCTTGGAGGGCGTGGTTATTTTTCTTTGCATGACCTAGTTGGTGGAAAATTTTGGAGGAACAAGCCTAGCTTGGGCTTCCATGGGGCTTGAATCCCACAGGTTGGATGCCAAGGGCCCACATACCATATGAGAGAGATTTAACTTTGGATGCCTATAATATGAATTGAGAGACACGATCTAGCCCTCACATGCTAAATATTTTTCCTAGGAGAGGCAAAATGTCATCTTTTGGAGGCTTGACGCCATGCTTGAGGGGCTTGAGGGGGTGATAAGTACACATGGAACAGTTTGAAGGAAGGAACCCTTGGGGCATGGAATATAAGGTTGGATTGGAGACACATGGCAATTATAGGCCCAACTCTATTATCTCCAACTCAACGTTTGACCTAAAATTTCCAAAACGTGACCCTAGAAGGGTGACATCTTGTTTTAGGGTTTTCTTTTGTGTAAAAGTGATTTCAAAGATGAATTGTTTAATATTATTTGTGTAAAGGGGAAAGATTAGGTTTTTTTAACCCTAATCATGTGGTTTACCCTAAAATTACGTGGAAAAACTATGTTAGTGACATTTTGTATAAATAGAGATCATAAGATCTCGTTTTGAATCATAACTCTCCCATTGTGAGAAGGATTGGACTGAAATTTTTTCTATCTTTGCATACTTTCTTGGTTATTGGTTGGTGGAAGTGATGCACTATCCTTGGAAGGCTATTCATTTTATATTGTGATGGTTTGTCTTAGCATTTTTCCTTGAATTGGTAAGTATTTTTACATTGTATTATCATGTGTGTTCAAGACAAGGTTATTTTTCTAGAGCTAGGTGGGAAGTATAAGGGCATACACCCCCACCTTAGCCTCCATAACTTTATGATTAAGCTTTATTGGTTTAATAAGGTTTTTCTAAGAGAAGTATAAGTGCATACACCCTCTTATCCTAAACCGTAGCTATGGATACTTGCATTGGGGAGTAAGAAAATTTACACCCCCAAGGAGGTAGTACCTATAGCTCTTTCTTTGCTTGACTCAATTAACCCAATCATTAAAGGCATTAGTCATCACTTGTTGAATTGGAGAAACAAAATTGTTTCCTTGGTAAATGTGAAAGTTTTAAGTTTTGAAATTGCCTCTTTTGGAAGTTGTTCCTTGATCCTTTGGCTCTCTTGCCTCATTGAGGTGTCCCCTTTCAACCATTTAATCTTGTTGTTTTTACAAATAACTTCTATAGCCATAAGGATGTATAAAATCTAACCCTTTAAAACCCTAATAAGTCCTAAATTAACTCTAGGATTAACCCCTAACTTTTCCCTAACTCTCTACTAACCCTAGTGCACTTGTTGAGCTAGTTAGAAGTAGTTTTAATTGGCTGATTTTTCTGTTATAAATATTGGTTTTCTACATCCATAAGGCTGATAAATATCATTTAATTAAGCTTTCATTTCAGCCTTGATTTTTGTACTAGAGTATTGCTTTATCATTGTTAAGTTGAGCTAGTCTTCACTATCTTGTCTCTTTCTTATTCAATCATACTTTAGGCACTTATTGTTGGATTATTGAGAGGGGGGGTGAATCAGTAATAGCGTAATTATAATCCTTTTTCTTCGAATGTTATATCAATGTAGAATTGTTATCCAATAATGAGCAGAAAGAAATAAACAATCACACACATACACAGTACACCAGTGTTTTACGTGGAAACCCAAATCGGGAGAAAACCACGGAATGTTTTTTCTTATATGTCTTGAAGAATTACATTCATTGGAAGCACCAACTTTCTTTGTTTTCTAGCTACAACTGGAAGGAGGCTCCAACCCCCTAGTTTTTCAGGCTACAACCTGAGGGAATCTCGAACTCCCCAATTCTTTGGCTACAACCAGAAGGAAGCTACAACCCCCTATGTTCTCCGGCTACAACTAGAAGTTGGCTACAACCACTTGTCCTTGCCTCATCCTGCCACCCTGAAGTAGAAGTAGAATGATGGAACCAATGTCACACTATCACTGTGATTTATACCACTGTAAACCTGTACCAATAAATCTGAACCATGCATCAACCATGCATCAACCTGTACCTCAACCTGTAATCAACCTGTACCATAAACAAGTGCATTAACCATGCACCAACCTGTACCAAACAACCTGTAATCAACCTGTACCATAAAAAAGTGCATCCAACCATGTACCAAGTATGTACCAATCATGTGTCAACTACTCATCAACTATGACTCATCAATATGTACCAACATCATCAACAATACACCTCGTGTATGTGCCAACTCATCAACTACTTGTCTCAACCATGTACTCAACATGTACCTCAACCAAAAGCCCTCATCAATTTCATCATGAAAATTGAATTTGTAGCTTTTTAATAGACTTGGTGTATATGATCACATTCCTGCAAACCTCCTTAACTTTAACAATAAGAGACTAGAATTTTCATCAAACTTTTCTTTAGTATCACATGCCTAGTTTTGGATTAGTCAACAACCCTAACTTGAAGTAATCATAAATTTGAACCTGTAATGTATAAAGATCTGAAACTGATACACAATTGTTTTCAATGTTTTTTATGCAATTACTCCATGTTTCACTACTTGGAACCTCTCATAAAAGGAGTTATAGAAAAAATGGCATACCTTGATGAATTATGGCTTATTCTAGAGAGCGACCTTGTAGAGTGTGCTCCACACGAAATATTCGTTGAATTGATCTGAAAATGTTACACAACATACTACAGACTGTACCCTAACCAAAAAATTTATCCTCATTGAATTTGGATCTGTTATGAAGAAGTTATGACGTTTTTACCCGAAACACATGTTTTTGACTAGTTTCAGGACTAGCCACAAACCCTATTTTCCACGGAGTGTAACTCCCAAAATACAACGACCCACGAGATGAATTTTTTACCACAGATGCTTGGTTATGTTTTCGCAATGGCATAGAAATTTAACGGTCTGAATCATTATATAAAAATAGTTATAGAGAAAATGGTGAGATGACCTGTAAAAAAAACATATCTTAGAAAGCACCATCAAAAGAATTTATCCTTCCTTGCATTTCAGCCTTCTTTTCTTCACCTTCCCTTAGAAATTTGGCTTAGATATACTTGGTTACCTTAGACACCTATAGATATTCAATATTCTCAAGTGTAATTAAAATTAGAGAGCCTTTCCTCGTATTTATACTCTCCAAGTAGCTTACTTAAAAACATCTTCTAGGTCATTTGGCCCACTTTCCTTATTTTAGGGTTAACCCACTTCTAATTTCTCCATTAAATTTATTATTGAAATAATTTATTTTGTATTCACTTTGAATTATAATACACTCATCACTTCACTTTATT
>SNQJ01S0024591.1:31995-45667 GCA_010110895.2 Picea sitchensis | reverse complement strand
ATTTTGTATTCACTTTGAATTATAATACACTCATCACTTCACTTTATTATTTACCTTTTAAAATCTCTTAAACCACTTTGACTACTTTGACCTTTTGGGGCTTCTAGATGACATATGAGGGTCCTCCAACTTCACAAGGCCATAACTCTCAAACCGTGAGGAGTTATGTGACATTCCACATACCACCAGAAATGGAATGACATGTACTAACCATATAGAATAGTATTACCTTCAAATATAGAAAAAATAATATTGTTATCCATCAAACAAACTTGGGCCTATTACCCAAACCTGGGTTCTCCAACTTCATATGGACATAATTCTCTAACCGTGAGGAGTTATGTGACGTTCTACAAACCACCAAAAATGGAATGAAAAGAACTATCCATCTAGGATAGTTTCCCTAACAAATTCACTATCCTCCATCTCATTATTCTGCAATTAAGCATGGTTTCTCTTACTTTGCAAAGTGTCTTCCCATGAGGGATTTCACCATAAGGGGGCCACTTTGGAGTTCATCCATATTTACTTTTTATCAACCATGAAAAAACAATAATGAGTCATATTTATATCAAAAAATATTGGGTCCATTACCCAAACCTTTGTGTTACGGGGCTTTCTTCAAGGGTTGACATCAATGACAACCAACCTTAATCAACACTTATTTTGCAGCCTTTAATATATTTTAAGAGTTGATATACATCATTTTTATTTTTCTGCAATTAGGGACAACAAGATTAACTTGCTTGTATAACTAACATATTACGAGTATCCTTGTTTTTCATTGTGTCTCAGAAAGGTACTTTACTGTCAGCAGGTCACTCAACTCACATGGAAACCCTTAATCCTTCCTAGGACTCTTTTCCAAGCTCTTACTACCATTTATAATTGACCTCGAGGGACATCCATTCATACTTATAATTTTCCATCTCAATTCCCCCTAGGGTCACCGAGATTCCCCCCTTAGGTGACTACCTCACCTTTAAAGTGACAGGAACACTTTCCTAAGGTGACAGTGGGTAGGTTCTCTCTAAGTTGTCACCAATTGGTGGTTAGTTCAATATTTTCTCAATCTACAACTTGTGCGATAAAATTTTGGCACCATTGTCGAGGACGATTTTGAATCCTTTGTGGACCCTAACGACACTTTGGAAATCTATCCCAAATCCTTTACCCCAGCTTTCCTGAATAATCCACCCAAGGGATGTTCCCTTTCCACATTTCTTGATGAGATCCTATTGAATCTCATATGGTGACTCCACCTTCCCAAAAACCTTCCTCTTCTAGGCCTTTTCCCCCTAGGAAGTTCAATCCTTCTAAGGTCTACCAAAGAAGGCCTCCCTTCAAGTATCCCATTGTAAAAACCCTTTTCCACAGTACCCCTCCCCTTGTTCCAATGGATTACCCTTGGGAAAAGGACTTCTACAAACCCCTTAACATGTCCACTATCCAGGGATACCCCAGTGCAATGTCGAAAGAGTTTAACAAGTGGTTGCCAAAGTTCCTAGGGAGTAATGTAGTAATTGTTGAAGATCATCTTTATGTCATGGGACGAGACATGGAAAATGCAGGGATTGAACATGAGGATGTAGCCATGACATTATTTTCCTCATCATTGACTTAAGAATCTCTTTAATGGTTTAGAGGCATTCCCAACAATCATCTCATGTCTTATGAAGCTTTTGCAAACTTGTTTAAGAGAATATAGTCAACAAAGATAGACGGTGGGATTCTTGGAGCTCAATTCAATCAGAGATAGTGAAGGAATTCAATACTAGATTTGATAGGTTTTACAACCAAATTCCAACAGAATTCCATCCTACAACCTCATCAATTTGTCTCCTTTATATGAATGATTTTGAAGGGAAATTTTTCTTGATTCTGTAGGACAAGAAGCCCACATTGTTGGAATAGGCCAAAGAGTACAATGATGGCATTGAAGAGAATCTCCTTGATTCAAGGGTGGAACTTTTTGAATACACTCATGTCAAGGCAGAAACAAAGACTAAGGTTTCCAACAATAGTGCTCCTAATCTGATTGCCCTCTTGACCCAGAAAATAGATCAGATGAGTAATCATTTTACCTAGGTGCAGAATCACATTATGGGTCGTTTGATTTATGTAGAAAGGAATCAATTTGATCCCAGACCTCAATTTTCTAGAGAAAAGAGAGATACCACATGTTGGAAACCAAGGACTCAACAAGAGGCAAAGGCCCTAGATACTTTGAAACCGGTTGTGATGGTTGAAATAGAATCTTGGTGCCTTCCATGCCAAGAACCTCACAGAGAAGATGAATTCCCTCGAAGAAATGAATATTCTCCTGACGATATGAATTTCATGGATATGACCTGCATGTTCCAGGAGAAACAAGTCACACAAGAACAAATCAATGAAGCTAGAAGACAAGGAGAAAGAGAGGGGAGACTTCGAGCCTTGAATCAGTTGACAGATGATCAGAAGAGGGAATTAAGGAGGAGGGAATATTTAACCTACACTAGAAGAAATAAGGTTTCATCCCCTCCATTACAACCTGACACTCCTCTTACATCAACAGAGAAGGTTACCCCACCACCTCCACCTCCGGTGCATGAGTTGATTCCTAAGTCAACTCCCACAGA
This sequence comes from Picea sitchensis, assembly GCA_010110895.2. Classification (NCBI taxonomy): domain Eukaryota; kingdom Viridiplantae; phylum Streptophyta; class Pinopsida; order Pinales; family Pinaceae; genus Picea; species Picea sitchensis. The sequence goes on along the minus strand of SNQJ01S0024591.1, from coordinate 43,046 downwards.
AGAAATTTGGTTGAATATAGATGTTGCAAGCATGTTTGGATAACTGAATATGATGGTCCCAGTGACAAAGATGTGTAAGATCCCTTCTGTGAAAAGGGAAATATTGAAATTATTATAGGTGCCAACCGATAATGAATACCCTCCTATCATCTTGAACACTATGTATCTCGATTGACAAAGAGACAAGAATCCTCCCTTCTATCTTTCATTAGGCATGAATGGCCTCCGCTTGAATAACTGCATGCTTGATTCTCAAGCCTCATTGAATGTCATGTTATTGAAGGTGATGGAACAAATTGGTTTGAAAACAACTCAACCTTATGGTAATTTATGTTGATCTAGCCTTCACTATCTTGATCTAACCTTCACTATATTGAATTGAAAAAATTTCAAAAATTTTCTTTTATAGATTACATTTTATTTCAATTTTTATTTATATGGATAAAGGGTGATTGCACCACCCTATATGCTCTAATTCCTTTGTCTAAGTTTTGGAAGGAACAGTTCTACCAGAAGATGTTGTGGTTCTCATGCACTCTACGATGAGCACATTTCCTAAGTAGGAGCCAGATGGTATCCCCATTTTGTGGGATAAATAAGGATATTATGTCTCAAGGCCCTTGGGTTTCATATATGGAGTGTCGAGAGACTACATGACCAGCAGTATCCACTTGCATAGATGGAGACCACCACGGAGATCAAGATTTTCATATGGCATCCACCACACCAATAGGCTTCTGAGAGGAACTAGGCCTTGCTCCATGAGGTACAAGTCAAGTATTATGGTGAGTGTCATTTCAATATTTGAGGCATTTGATTATGTTGTATCTTAGACTACTTTAGATTTCATGACATATGCTTGGAAATTATGCCTTTTTCCTTGTTTCAACTTGGTGGTTGACATTGTTTCTTAGTAAGTGGTGTTTCTCGAGAATGGGTTTGCTACTAGGAAATCCCTTGAAAATCCATTGTATCGTTCCCAACCATAATTACCACTTTCCATCACTTAAACCCCCATTTCCTTGTCTCTTGGTATTTTAGGGTGTATTGACCGAAGAAGGGGTTGTCCCTCATTCTATGGGAATAAGGGGATAAAGGCCCAAAGGGATTGTTATTGTTTAAAAAATATAAAATCATGTGTATAAATCTTCCATATGCTTCGCCCAGGGATCCCCAGGAAAGCAATGAAATTATTCTTTGTAGGAAAAGGACCCACAAGAATAAAATTATAGAATTCTTAGGGGGTTAGTTGGAGGATAGGAGGTCTCATCACGAGTTGACCTATCAGGATCATAGGTATCTAGGAGTATGAAATTACCATCATCTATCCACCACGCTAGGGTAGTGTCTCTCAGTTGCACAACTGAGAGAAAGGGGGTCTCATCATGAGCCAATCTTCTCATTTCTGCAAGGTATTTGTGAATGACATTTTCATTATCTGGACACCATTCCAGGACAATGGCCTTCAACTTGTCCTTTGAAACATAAAAGAAACAAAGAATGGAAAGAGAATTGGCTTGGAAAACTTGCATTGCAAACGAAGGTGCCACACACCCTCTGCAAAGGCACCCATGAATGAGATACTACAACCCCTTGTATGTCATGAACCCCATGCCCAGTGATTCTTGATCCTTAACCACTTCATCCACTTTACATGGATTAGAGAGGGATCACTTGGGAAACACTCCTTGACCTGGGGAAAGATCTACCAAAAATGACACCTCGTCAACCCTCCCATATCCATGTTAGAAAAACAGGACCGCGGAGCAATAAAATAAAACAAATGTAGAAACAAAACACAAAAGACACACAATACAAGAGAGACACAGATTTACGTGGTTCACCCGGTGTGGGCTACGTCCACCAGAGAAATTGTCAGGTCCTTCCTTTATTATTATCCAGCAAATGAAGGGATACAACCTACAACACAACCCGTTGTAACTTCCTCTTCTTTCTCTCACAGTCTCCTCTCTCAGAATACAATATTCACCAACATCCATAACTGCGATACATTTCCCTCATAAAAGAGGGTTGCCTTCTAGGGCAAAAAACCCTAACATAATCTCTATCGTCACAAAATAGAAAATACACAATACAAGAGACACAGATTTAAATGGTCCACCTCGGCAGGGCTAATGCCCACCGTGTAGAGAAATTGTCGTTCCTTTATTATTATCCAAAGAAATGAAGGGATACAACTCCTACAACACAACCCAAGAACTTCCCTCTCTTCTTTCTCTCACGCCTCCCTCTCTCGGTCACAATATCTACCATCATTCATAGTCGCTAATACATTTCCTTATAAAAGACTCCGCTTTCCTTCTAGGGAAAAACCCTAACATAATATCTAACAATAGAAATTATGTTAGATCTGCGACCTTATAATGAACGGGTCCAGATTTACAATGAAATTACAATTATATACATTTACAAGGAAAAAAAAATTTGGGGGCCTGCTTGCCCCTAGCCGAGGGGATGGAACTTGTAGAGGGGGTACCCCCCTTCTATACTCCCCCATGTGGAATATTGTACATACTCTAGGGTGTAAATACTTCACGAGGTATAAACACTACCGGAAATCAAGGGAATCAACGTGAAGATAATCAGTTCACAACCAACAATCTCCCACTTGACTCCATCTCAACAACCCAATCAAGTTGTTGTATATATTTGACTCTAAACCCTTCTTGGACTGGAAAATTTCTCATCTTCATCTTCATTCTTGAGACCAACTAAAAATGAGCAAGAACTCAGCCCCCTGGTTCTTCCCTTTGTTAACATGTTTGCGTGATTCTCAAGCAGTGTGTATCTTTTCCAGCCTTCCACCATCCATCCTCCAAGGTAGATCGCGGGTGAAGTGGTACCTCCCTAACCGTGACGCATGCTTAGTCTTCGGAATGGAAGGCGACAGCCTTTTCAAGTGTGAATGGTAATTTAACCGGCCACAAGCATAACCCGTTGTTCTCCTGTTTTTTTCCCAGTTCCTCCATAAACCTTGTAACCAAATCATCTCTTACTAGCCTTTGTAGCAGCAACATACTGCCTTCTTTGTTGAAAGTGCAACAACCTTTTGCGCTTCGGGAATCCAACTTATCAAGAGTTCCACCTATAGTAAAACATACCCCATGCGGGTGCTCCTCCCGTTGTCTTTATCACCGCCATATCCTAACTAACATATCCCTATAGAAAAATTGTCTAAACCTCCAAAACACAATGTCGCATGTAGTAGTACCTCTCAAATACCGAATCCAATTTTATCGGGCCTCCCAATGTTCTTTTACCTGGATTTCTGTTCATATAATTGCCACAACTCCCACTACATGTGTACTATTCAGTCTCTTGTGCAAACCATTGCATACATCAAGTTGCCAACTTCAAGGAATATGGGACCCTGGACATGTGGCATCGTCCTCCTCGTGTCTTGGGACGATTTTAGTTAATTTGAAATGGTTGACCAAATGTACTAACTGGTTTTAGATTCTCGTCGATTCTAAATCTCTCCAACACCTTTCTCCTCGTAAAATCGCCCTCGAGACAATGTTAGTTTCCATGATTTTTCCCTGCCTCCTCTTGTTATTCTCTCATACCAAGGATTTTCTTTGCAACACCCAAACCTTCATCGCAAAATGAATTGGCTAATTTCTTCTGAGCACATTTATATCCCGCATATTAGACCCCGCAAATATATGCATTTCATCTACATACAATAACAAGATAATAAAGCTTCTATTTCTAGCTTTTAAAAATAAACACAGTTGGATCGTAATGACATCTACTATAACCCCTCACTGGCCATAAACCTATCAAACTTCAAATACCACTACCTTGGAGCTTGATTTAGGCTATACAAGCTCTTCTTCAACTGCATACCAAATTCTCCTTCCCTTTGACCTCATAAATTTGTGGGAACCATGGCAACCCTCCAAGTCCCCATGGAGAAAGTTGTTTTACATCTAACTGCCTAAGATGCAAATCTTCTACTACCACAAGACTTAAAATAGTCCCAAATTTGGCTTTTCATTTTAACAATGTGAGAAAATATTTCATCAAAATTCATACCTTTCTTTTGTGTAAACCTCACAACAAGTCTAGCCTTGTACCGCTTTTCTCCTCCATCTTCTCTCCTTCAACTTGTAAACCCATTTATTCCCTAATGCTCTTTTCATAGGCAACGGAACCAAGTCCCAAGTCTTTTTTTTTTCCAAGGAATCCATTTCCTTTTCATGCCTTGTTCCCACTTCTTTTTGGTGTCTACCTACATCAGCTTCTTCATAACATTTCTCCGTTCACCAAAACACCAACAATAAATAATATAATGAAGGGAGTATCGCTCGTGGGGTACTTAACCCTGGTAGATCTTCTAACAACACTTGCGTGTGTTTGAGGTACCTCAAGGTTTTGGTTTGTACATTTTGATTTTCAAGTTCCTTTGGAATTTCTTTTTCGCTGATCTCTACTGCTAATCGGTACTCTTGTTTTTGTTTCTTTGTTTCTTTCCCTAACTCATCTTCTTTGTACATGACCTTTACTGAATATGAAATCTCTACTCCTAATGATTTTGTTATTTTCATAATCCCATAAGTTTCTATAACCACAAAAATCATTAAATGTCCAATAAAGGTTAATCCTCTTTGATTCTCAAGCTTTGTTCTATTTCTTATCAATATGGACAAATGCTTTACAACCGAAAAGTTTTTAAAAATAATAGTTACATTTTCCTTTCCATTCCCTCCTTTTAAATTTACCATCCAAAGAGATTGAAGGTCCATGTTTATTAAGTAAATAGTAGCATCTATAGTGACTTCCAAACTCAGAGGGAAAACTAGCATGCAATCTCTTACTCCTTTGTAATCGCCCATGATTGTCCCGCTAATTTTTTGACACACCATTTTCTGTGGTGTTCGTGGAACTATCATCTCTCTACGAATCCCATGATAAGAACAATAATCATCAAACCCTTGCTTCCGCAGATTCACCTACTATCTGATCTCGAAGTCACTTCAAACTTTTCCTGCCCTATCTCAACTAAATCTTTTCCATTTCTTAAAAAGTATCAAAACACTGTGATTTTGAATGCAACAAACCCAAGTTTTCTAGTTGCATCATCAATAAAAAGTAACATAATAATGAGATCCACCCCAAGAGATGATAAATTGAGTTGGTCCCCATACATCTATATGCACAAGCTCTACCATTTCTATTCTTTCTTTTCTTTTCCAACTCCTGGAGAAATCAATTTCTCTTTTGTTTTCCATAAAACACAATGCTCATGTGTCCAAATCAATTTGTTTAAGATCCTAACAAATTTCTTTGTGAAGGATCTACATACCCTTCTCACTCATGTGTCCCAGCCTATGTGATTCCATATAGTGTTGTATCCACTGTAGGAAGCTAAAGATATATAAGAGCTTTCATGATACCAGCATAGATACAATGTACCTACCTTCTCTCCTTTCGCTATCACCAAATGATCCTTTGATGACCTCTTCCATCGCTCTATCTATAAATATGGATATACAACCTTCACTCTGCCAACTGCCCCTGTGGAAATCATATTTTTACTTAAACTGGAACATGTTTTACCTCTTTCAACAACCATTGGTTTCATTTCCCTGCTGTTTTGCTTTATCTTTACCTTCCCATTCCAACAATTTCGCATGGCTTATCATCAATCTAAATGAACTCATTCAAAATCACCTTGAACATAACGAAAATGTTTCCTATGGGTTGTGGTATGAAATAAAACTCCGGGACCTACCACTCCAAGACCTTAAATATTATCTTCACAAAGAATCAAAGCATCTTGTAACACATCACCGCTACATTTGCTTCCGGGATTTCATGTTGTCCATATAACACACTGCTACATTTTGTTTCCCCTCGGATTTCTATGTTGTCCATCTCTTTGTTTCGATCTCTGCTCTTCTTCAGGTGTCCTTTCTTCCTGCAATTCCATCACTCTATCTTCCAAGTCTAGATTTGACTGGCTTCCTAGAATTCTCGCTGCTCTTGAGCCCTTTCGTCTATCCTTTTGTCTTCCCTCGCTCTCCATGTTCAATGCATTTCCCAATGTATCACCTGTGCTTTTCTATCGTGATTTCACCTAAGGATAACAATTCCTCAACAACATCATCAAATTTTAAAGTATTTGAACTAGAGATGAGCTATTACTTACAGCCTATGTCCAAGACATTCCAAATGTAATGATCACAAGATTAGAAGAGTTCTCAACTCCTTACTCATCAAAGTCCACTTTTACGTAACTTAGTTGATTAGTAAATCAGAAGGATCTATTTAATGATCTGCAAATGTGACGTGACCTTCTGACATCTCATATTAAATAATATCTTCTTAATAGAAATACCTTATTCGGGACAGGGTTTTTGATACAAATTTAGCCAACGATCCATCAAACCCTTCGTTCTTTCAACATTGAAAGCCACCATGTCGCTGTGCTCACCAGATCGCTCCTAGAGCCTTCTCAATAAGAATCTCCCATCTTCATCCTTCGTATTGCCTACTTTTGTTTACCTCCACCTTCAATGGTAGGAATAGATCCTTCTCAAGGTAAATACCTTCCATATGCATCTTCCATAACTGTAGTTTTGGTCATAAATTTATTGAACCTAAACTTTCCATCTTCCTGGATCATTTCTCCCACTCAACCAGAACCCCATTTTCCTCAAGGAAGTTACCTTACGCCTGATACTCAGCTTGTTAGAAAATCAGACCAATGGCAATAAAATAAAATAAATGTAGAAACAAAACAATGTAAGACACACAATATAAGAGAGACACAGATTACATGGTTCACCCAAGCAGGGCTAATGGCCCACTGCAGAAATTGTCGTCCTTCCTCATTATTTATCCAAATAATGGATACAACCTACAGCAAAACCTATTGTAACTTCCTCTTTCTCTCACAGTTGTCCCTCCTAATACAATATTCACTATCATCCATAGTTGCAATACATTTTCCTCTCATAAAAGAGGGTTTCCTTCTAGGGCAAAACCCTAACATAACTTCTCACTAGATCTTCAATCTTATAATGAATGGTCCAGATTTAAATGAAATTAGCGCTGTTCTTTACAAGGCATTTTGTCGGGCTTCGGCTCTAAACCCCTGCTGGGGCCCTGCTCTGCACTCTGCCTGAGAGCCTCGACCCTCATAGGGGTGTACCTCCTGCACTCCCCTCAAGCATGGAAGAGTGTACATACTTCTGGGGTGTAAATACTTCATGGGGTATAAACATGGCTGAAAGAAAGGACCTTTGAATCAGGAAGATAATCAGGCTCCACAACCAACAATCCAAGCTTGGAAAGTCTCACGATGTCTTTGAGCACTTACTTGTTTTACAAGGTAATATTTGATGCACATGCTTAGGTGGATCATTTATTGATTTTATTTACTCACCATGATTTTATGACTTGAGATCCTTGGAGGGTGTGCTTATTTTTTCTATTGGACATCACCAGTAGAGGCTAGTTGTATCCATTCATGTACAAAGGATTGTATTGGCATCTCAATTCCAACAAACCAAACCACTAGAAACACAATTGGGCATGCTTAAAACCATTATCCATTGTTGAGAATTGGCCTTGTTTTTCCATAGCACTCAAACCAATGAAGTCTTAAAACCAAACTTGAATATAGAGAATGCGTGTTGGCCACCATAAGAAAGTAACCAACAAGGTAACCCTACACACAAACATAACCAACTTCACATGCCTTTAGAAGAATAATGAGAAAAGGTTACACAAAGAACACAATACTTGTAGCCATTCCAAGAATATATATCTTTGTACAAGACATAGAAACATAGAATAGATTTTAACTTCCGCAGAGGATCCATGTTGGTGAAGGGAGTGGGATATAAGTCCCTCTCTTACAAATAAGTTATAGACAAAATAATTTTTAAGATGTAGATTTTTAATACTTGGGTACTAGTCCTTTAACTCATTAGCATTCAGTATGGTAGTTAGATATAAAAGCACTCTGATTTTGGAATGATTTGGCACCAAAAACTAGATCTAGCAATGTAGAGTAGATGCATGTGCATAGTAGATGTACCCAGGCCTATGTTGCTATGTGGAATTGTCCATGATCTATAGTACACAGTAGATTATTTTTTGTCTAAGGCTTACACTTGTATCGAGTAATTACGCATGGTGAGGGCGATAATGGAATCAATTTTTGGTGTTGATTAATGAAGTAGGTGACCTATGTAATTGATGAGTCTGGGTTTTGGTAGGCAAGTTTCAACTCATTCCAATTCCAATTTAGTATTAAAACCTACTCCAGTCCCATGGGCCTCTAGTCTCTACAATTTGTATCTAACACCAAATTTCACCCATGCCCATGGATAGATCACCCATCTCGCTAATCTTTGGATTCCAAGACTCTGGATTAAACACCAAATTCCTCCCTTTCCCACTGATAGATCACCCATCTCACTATTATTGTTACCTTTAACATATCGAAGCTCTCATGTAATCATAGCGAATTAAGGTAAAAAATATCATCATAGCTATCAATAAGTTCATTCAAGTGATCAAGTAGAGACCCCAAAATTTGTCCATGTTTTACGTATCATAATCCATTTATGTTATGGAATCCATACAAGTTGTGTTAGCTAACCACCTAGCTCCAATATCTTGCATTTCTTTGTCCTCTGAAACATATGAATAACCCTGGAAATATTGGAGACTGTAGGAGAGTCCTTAGGATATACCTATTTCCTATTTAAAACTCTTGATTGTGAGATATTAACCAAGAAAGAATTAATTTCATTGGAGTTTACACAAATCAAAATATCCATATTCTTTAAAATCCCCATATTCTTCATCCAAATCTTATCATTCATATGATTTACCCTAGTTTTTCCTACCACAACAGGATCCACTACCTCAAGGTCATTGGGAGGTTGGGTTGGCAACCAGAAAGAGATAAATATGCTTTCCTCCACGCATCAACAAATCATATGAAAGGCCAAGATAGTATTTCAAATCCATGGAGCCAGTATACCACTTAGTGTTTCCATTGTCTAACTTAAACTTGTCACTAAATTGACTTAAAATATTTCACAAGCATTTCTTCACCACATTCCCTGACACATTCAACCTTCCTATATGATACAAATCGATAACAATACTCTCAAGTTTTTGGTTCTCATTTCTAAATCGTGGTGGTTCAAATCCAAGTGCAAGAGGAGGATTTTAGCTCAAACACTAACACAAGAGGAGGAGTCTAGCGCAAACACTAGCACAAGAGGAGGATCCATTTGGAAAATCCTGTGGAGCTTTTGAAAAATCAATGCAACAACGAATCTCATGTTACATGTAGGTATTTTCGAATGTATGCCCCCTCTTGCAACAAATGAGTTGATAGTAAGACTCTTACTCATAAAGAAGACTTTTGAAATCCCTTGTAGTGTGTAAGTATTATGAATTTGTCAATTTGTCGGAGGATGTAAGTCTTGCATTTGAAATGTGTTTTTGTGTAAAATCTCATTGTAGTGATAACTCCTTGAAAACACATCTTAACTCCTTAAAATGAGATCTTGCGGGTATTGTCGAGATCATGTTTAAGAGTCACGATCTTAATATTATATATGTTTAGAGATAATTTGGTAAAAAAAAATATTTTAATATCAGAATTTCAATCTCTCTGTAGAGAAGATAGGAAATTCCAAACTTGGGCGGTGTTTTAATAATTTTTTTGTATTTTTATTTAATTTTTTAATTTAATAATATTTTTCAAATCATATAAAATTTCATATCAATATTTAATTAATTAAAAATAAAATTTTGAAAGTGTGAATTTTGTGGAGATTAAATTGTGTGTGAGTTTTCTAAAAGTTCCACATTGGGAATGGAAAACCAACTCATCAACATATAAGCTATAATAATGATGGAAAAGAGTAAGTTGAGATAAGATTAAATAAGAAATGAATAATGATAGTTATTGAAGAAAATTATTAAAATAATAAAAAAACAACAACCAAATAACTGTTAAGATTAAAGTTGTGGAAAAAAATAGTTACAATTTGTGAAAAATGATTAAAATAAAAAATATATATAATTAAAATTAATAAATAAATAAAAATAAAAAATAAAATTGAAAAATGATTAAAATAATAAAAATATTGTTCAAATTAATAAATAAATAAAAATAAAATAAGAGTAGGGAATTAAAAAAGTGAGAAATAATATATTTTATTTAAAAAATTAAAATTAATAAAATAAAATTTGTAAATTTTATAGAATATTATTAAAATTAAAAAAATAATATAAAAGTAGGATTTGTTTGACTAATAATAATGAAAAATTTATTGTATTATCAATCCATAATTGTTTGTAAATTAGGTTTAGTTTGGGGAGTTGGGAGGAATGATTGTTATCCCTTCAAGGGATCAATTCCATTAACTTACATGTTGACCACATAACCAGTATATTGTTGTAATGGTTTCAAATCTTGTTGTTGACGAGTACATTGACTTCATTTCCGGTAAGTTGACCATATAACTATTATATTGTTGTAATGGCTTCAAACCTTGTTGTTGATATTGACTAGCACATAACAATTCTATTGTTGTAATGACTTCTAGTCGTTATAGGCCTTGTATCCTAAAGATTCTAAAGGCTAATGGCTTCTAGCCCTTATAGGCCTTGTATCATAACAATTAGGGATTATATTGTTGTAATGGCTTCTAGAGGTTATTGACAGGCCTTGTATCCTAAAGATTGCCTTGTATCCTAAAGATTGCCTTGTATCCTAAAGATTCTAAAGGCTAATGGCTTCTAGCCCTTATAGGCCTTGTATCATAACAATTAGTGATTATATTGTTGTAATGGCTTCTAGAGGTTATTGACAGGCCTTGTATCCTAAAGATTCCAAAGGCTCCCCTCTGTGATTATATTGTTGTAATGGCTTTTAGTCGTTATTGACAAAGCTTGCATCCTAAAGATTCTAAAGGCTATTCTATTGGATTACTCAGAGGGGGGGTGAATCAGTAATAACGTAATTATAATCCTTTTTCTTCAAATGTTAT
>SNQJ01S0024591.1:11104-31135 GCA_010110895.2 Picea sitchensis | reverse complement strand
ACCTTCCTTAACTTTAAAAACAAGAGACTATCATTTTCATCAAACTTGTTTTTAGTCTCACATGCCTAGTTTTGGATTAGTCAACAACCCTAACTTGAAGTAATCATAACTTTGAATCTGTAATGTATAAAGATCTGAAAGTGATACAAAATGTTCTTCAGTGTGTTTTATGCAATTCCTCCAAGTGGCACTACTTGGAACCTCTCAGAAAAGGAGTTATAGCAAAAATGGCATACCTTGTTGAATTATGGCTTATTCTAGAGAGCGACCTTGTAGAGAGTGCCCCGCAAAATATATTTGATGAAATGATCTGAAACTGTTGCAAAGCATACTACAGACTATACCCTAACTAACACAATTGGTCTCACTTAATTTGGATCTGTTATGAATAAGTTATGACATTTTTACCCGAAACACTTGATTTTGACTAGTTTCAGGACTGGCCACAAACCCTATTTTCCACAGAGTGTAACTCCCAAAAAACAACAACCCACAAGCTGAATTTTTAACCACAGATACTTGGATATGTTTTCTCACTTTCCCATCAATTTCAGGATCTGAATCATTATAGAAAACAAGTTATAGCGAAAATGGTGAGATGACCTGAAAATAACATACCTTAGAAAGCAATTAGTGATTATATTGTTGTAATGGCTTCTAGAGGTTATTGACAGGCCTTGTATCCTAAAGATTCCAAAGGCTCCCCTCTGTGATTATATTTTTGTAATGTCTTTTAGTCGTTATTGACAGAGCTTGTATCCTAAAGATTCTAAAGGCTATTCTTGGTGATTATATTGTTGTAATGGCTTCTAGCCGTTATTGACATGCCTTATATCTTAAAGATTTTAAAGGCTATCCTAAATGATTATATTGTTGTAATGGCTTCTAGCCTTTATTGACAGGCATTGTACCCTAAATATTCTAAAAGCTATCTTTGGTGATTATATTGTTCATTCAGCAGCAACATTCAAATTTTGTGTAGGGAAGAGATGGTTTGTCCTATGCCGGTTATTGACCAACCTTGTATCCTAAAAATTCTAAAGACTACCCTGGGTACTTCTAAGGACTACCGTGGGTAACAAAATTGGAGAGATGGTTAGTCGTAATGCATAGTCTCGAATTTTGAATATGTGTAGGGAATAAATGGTTAGATCAAAAGAATAGTCTCAAAATCTGAATCCCAGTGAAGCACTTGTTATCGCCAAACGACGTTGAATCCCAATGAAGCACTTGTTATCGACAAACGATGTGATAACAAACACAATGTAGGTACTAGTCGGTCTGTCTCAGTGAATTATTACTATTCTTATTGTTTGATCACCGATGCCCAATTATTGTAATGCACTGTGTATTGTATCAACATCTGTGTTTGTATAGGTGGAAAATGAGAAGGAGTGGAAGGGAGAGACTGAGAGCACCACCATTGATGAGTCTGGTGTTGGAATCAGCTTGCATGCTTAATCTGTGCAAGGAAAACAAGCTCATTAGCTGAGTGCAGCACTTCATGGTGACTTTCAGGCTACCTCCGAAGCTCCACATACTTGACATACCCCATTTGGAGAGCGACAACATCGCAAACATGCCCATCAGTTTTCCCCAGTTCTACTTAAATGTGGCCAGCGAAGACCAGACACAGTTATTTGAGTGGAAGAATTTTGTACGTTACCTTTTCTAGCGGCATAACCTAGTTGGCCTCTACGAGTGGGCAGGTCACCACCTCTTCATACTCCCTCCACCCGACATGGACTGCCATTCTCTCTTTGTTGTTTATCGCCCCATTCAACTCTCTGGCAACAGATTCGCCCCCTTAAATCATCCTCCTACTCCTCCTCATTAGTGGCAGGTGCCATCTGAGATTCAACTCTCCAGCAACAGATTTTCCCCCTTAAATCCTCCTCCTCATCATTAGTGGTAGGCGCCATCTGAGGAATGGTAGCCTCTGGGTGACCGAATGCTTGGCTATGGAGAAGGGGGTGGTGCTGGGTGGCAGCCCCCGGGTGGGCGGGTGTCCGCTTTGGAGAAGTCGATGATGAGAGGCAAGCATCTCCTGATGAGTGGCACCCGCCAGGTGAGCGGATTCTCGACTATGGGGAAGGGAGTGTTCGCTTCGATGGTTCAAGAAGCGGCAAAGAAGCGGATGGGGGCTGCCATAGTTCCAGCAGTGGTTGGGCCTTCGATGGTTGGAACAGCGGTGGAAATGACAATGAGAAATAACAGAGCAGAAAAAGACCCCACCATCCATTTGATCCAATTCTTCTCTATTTGATCCAATTCTTCATCCATGGCCTTATTCCAAAATTCATCCTTGATGGCCTCTTCAAAATTGTTTGGTTCAATCGTAGATGAGAGTGCTAGGTACATTTATCTTTGTTTCTGATAATCTGATCTGAATGATAATTCTTTTGTACTCGTTTGCTAGGTGTCTTTGGAGGTACTTGTTGAACTTGTTCTTCTACTTCTATCTGATATTATTTATCTTCTCCTTCTACTTATTCTTCATATTCTGTTTATTCTTCGTAAAGTTGTTCCATTGATTCATTTTCTTCTTCCTTTAACTCGCATCCACCTGTTTCATCAATTGTTACATTGATGTTTTCCACAACTTTKTTCAACCTCAGATTGTAACACTTGTATTCTCTCCTTGTACTTGAGTAACCAACAAGTACTCCTTTGTCCACACAAGAGTCAAACTTTCCCTTTCTGCCATATTCTCTTTTGATGTAGCATTTGCTTCCAAATACTCTGAAGTGCTTCACATTTGCTGGTCTTCCTTTCCATAGCTCGTAGGGAGTTTTTTCATTATTGTTTCTAAGAATTACTCTATTTTAAATGTGAACTATTGTATGCACTGCATGTGTCCAAAGAATATCTGTCAATTTGGAATCCATTAGCATTGTTCAAGTCATTTCCTATGTAAATATCATCCATTATGATAATGTTCCTTTGTCTCTGAACCACTCTCTGAACCAATCTATGAATCCATGCTCTCATCCATTGTCATATTTTTGTCCAAACTTTCTAAGTGTTCTTATGAATCCATCTATGTCCATACTGTCTAAGACTCTATTGCACAATTGTCCATAATGTTGACCCCTTTATCACTATATTATCATGAAGTCTTCACTACTACAACTAATTGTACTTCTGCTAACTGACTTCTCTGGATCTATCTTCTCAAACTCTACAAGCTTCTCGAAGGATGGTTCTTTGGTCTGTCATAGCTATCGCATAGACTCCCCTATCTAACTTTCATATTACAAGGGAGTATCTAATCTGGATGGCTCGGAACAATTCCTGCTCTAATGTGTATTCATCATCATCTTCATTGGTAGATTCATCATCTCTCTGAGCTCTGACTTATTTCTTTGTGTCTGTGGATTCATCTTTCACTACAATGCATGAAAGTACAATCTCTTGAACGTGTTCCTTATTTACCTATCCTTCTTTTCTTTCATGAATGAATTCTTTGTTATCATTTTACCCTTAATTCTTTGTTATTTTTAATTGAGGGTAATATCATGAATGAATTCTTTGTTATCCCCATTTTTTTGGTATAACTAAGGATATTATGTCTCAAGGCCCTCAAGTTGCAGATACGGAGTGCCAAGAGACTACATGACTAACAATATCCACTTGCATATATGGAGACCATTATCACCACCATGAAGGTCAGTATTTTCAGATGGAATCCACCACACCCACTGGCTTCCGAGAGGCACTAGGCCTTGCTCCATGAGGTATAAGTCAGGTATTATGGTGATTTTCATTTCAATATTTGAGGCATTTGAGTATGTTGTATCTTAGATTGCTTTAGATTTCATGACATATGCTTGGACATTATGTCTTTTTCCATGTTTCACCTTGGTGGTTGACATTGTGCCTTAGTAAGTGGTCTTCCTCAGGAATGGGTTTGCTACTAGGAACTCCTTTGAAAATCCATTGTATCTTTCCCATCCATACTTACCACTTCCCATCACTTAAACCCCCCATTTCCTTATCTTTTGGGATTTTAGGGTGTATTGACCCAAGAAGGGGTTGTCCCTCATTCTATGGGAAGAAGGGGATGAAGACCCAAAGGGATTGCTATTTAAAAAAAATATATGAAATCTTGTGTATAAACCTTCCAATTGATTCGCCGAGGGATCCCCCAAGAAAGTAATGAAATGCTTCTCTGTAGGAGAAGGGGGACCCACAAGAATAAAATGATAGAATTCTTAGGGGGTTAGTTGGAGGATAGGAGGTATCATCATGAGTCGACCTATAAAGATCATAGGTATCTAGCGGTATGAAATTACCATCATCTGGCCACCAATCCAAGGTAGTGGCTCTCAGTTGCACAATTGAGAGAAAGGGGGTCTCATCATGGGTAATTGTGAGTGACACTTTCATTATCTGGACACCATGCCAGGACAATGGCCTTCAACTCGTGAAAGAAACAAATAATGGAAAGAGGATGGGCTTGAAAAAATTACATTGCAAACGAAGGTGCCACACACCCTCTACAAAGGCACCCATGAATGAGACACTACAACCCCTCATATGTCATGAACCCCATGCCCAGTGAGTATTGATCCTTAACCACTTCTTCCACTTTACATGGCTTAGAGAGGAATCACTTAGGAAACACTCCTTGAACTAGGGAAAGATATACCCAAAAGGATACCTCGTCAACCCTCCCATATCCAAGCTTGGCAAGTCGTATGATGTCTTTGAGAACTTACTTGTTTGACAGGATAATATTTGATGCACATGATAAGGTGTCTTATTTATTGATTTGATTTACTCGCCGTGATGTTATGACTTGATATCCTTGGAGGGCGTGCTTATTTGTCTTTGCAGGACCTAATTGGTGGACAATTTTGGAGGAACAAGACTAGCTTGGGATTCCATGGGGCTTGAAGTCCACAGGTTGGATGTAAAGCGCCCGCATGTTGGATGAGAGAGATGTACCTTTGGAGGCCTAGAATATGACTTGAGAGACATGATATAGCCCTCACATGCCAAATTTTTTTCCTAGGAGAGGAAAAATGTCATCTTTTGGAGGCTTGATGTCATGCTTAAGGGGCTTGAGGGGGTGATAAGTACACATGGAACAGTTTGAATGAAGGAACCCTCAGGTCATGGAATATAAGTTTGGATTGGAGACACATGGCCCTTGGAGGCCCATCTCTATCATCTCCAACTCAACGTTTGACCTAAAATTTCTAAAACGTCACCCTAGAAGGGTGACGTCTTGTTTTAGGGTTTTTCTTTTGTGTAAAAGTGATGTCAAATATGAATTGTTTAATATTATTTGTGTAAAGGGGAAATATTAGGGTTTTTGACCCCTAATCCTGTGTTTTACCCTAAAATTAGGTGGACAAACTATGTTAGTGACATTTTGTATAAATAGAGATCATAAGATTTCATTTTGAATCATAACTCTCCCATTGTGAGAAGGTTTGGACTGGAATTTTCGCTATCTTTGGATACTTTCTTGGTTATTGGTTGGTGGAAGTGATGTGCTAGCCTTGGAAGGCTATTCTTATGATATTGTTATGGTTTTTCTTAGCATTTTTCTTTGAATTGGTAAGGATTTTTACATTGTACTATCATGTGTGTTCAAGACAAGGTTATTTTTCTAGAGCTAGGTGGGAAGTATAAGGACATACACCTGCACCTTAGCCTCCATAACTTTATGATTAATTTTTATTGGTTTAATAAGGGTTTGCTAAGAGAAGTGTAAGTGCATACACCCTCTTATCCTAAACCCTAGCTAGGGATAATTGCCTTAGGGAGTAAGAAAATTTACACCCCCAAGGAGGTAGTACTTCTAGCTCTTTCTTTTCTTGACTCCATTAACCCAATCATTAAAGGCACTAGTCATTACTTGTTGCATTGGAGAAATAAAAAAATTTCCTTGGTAAATGTGAAAGTTTCAAGTTTTGAAGTTGTCTCTTTTGGAGGTTGTTCCTTGATCCTTTGGCTCTCTTGCCTCATTGAGGTGTCCCATTTAATATTGTTGTTGTTACAACTAACTTCTATAGCCATAAGGCTACAGAAAACCTAACCCTTTAAAACCCTAATAAGTCCTAAATTAACCCTAGGATTAACCCCTAACTTTTCCCTAACTCTCTACTAACCCTAGCGCACTTGTTGAGCTAGTTAGAAGTAGTTTTAATTGGCTGATTTTTATGTTATAAAGATTGGTTTTCTACAACCATAAGGCTGATAAATATCATTGCATTAGGCTTTCGTTTCAGCCTTTCTTTTTGTGCTAGAGTATTGCTTTATCATTGTTGAGTTGAGCTAGCCTTCACTATCTTGTTTCTTTCTTATTCAATCATACTTTAGGCACTTATTTTGTTTCCTTTAATATGTTTTAAGAACTGACATATATCATTTTTTTTTCTACAATTAGGGACAACAAGCTTAACTTGCTTGTATAACTAACATATTACGAGTATCCTTGGTTTTCATTGTGTCTTGGGCAGGTACTTTATTCTCAGCAGGTCACTCAACTCACTTGGAAACCCTTAAGACTTCCCAAGAATATTTTCCAAGCTTTTCCTACCATTTAGAATTGACCTCTAGGGACATCCATTCATACTTATCATTTTCCATCTCAATTCCCCCTACGGTCATCGAGATTCCCCCCTTGAGGTGACTATCTCACCTTTAAAGTGACGGGAACACCCGCCTAAGGTGGCATTGGGTAGGTTATCTCTAAGTTGTCACCAATTGGTGGTTGGTTTGGGATTTTCCCAACCTACAACTTSTGTGATAAACTTTTGGCGTCGTTGTCGGGCAGTATTTTGAATCCTCTGCGAAACCCTAACGACACTTTGGAAAGATATCCCAAATCCTTTACCCCAGTTTGCATGGAGACTCCACCCAAGGGATGTTCCCTTTCCACATTTCTTTATGAGATCCTCTTGAAGCTCATATGGAGACTCCACCTTCCCAAAAAACCTCCTCTTCTAGGCCTTTTCCCCCTAGGAAGTTCAATCCTTCTAAGCTATACGAAAGAAGGCCTCCCTTCAAGTATCCCATTGTAAAAACCCTTTTCCACGATACCCCTCCCCTTTCTCCAATGGATTACTCTTGGGAAAAGGACTTCTGCAAACCCCTTAACATGTCCACTATCCAAGGATACCCCAATGCAATGTCAAAAGACTCTAACAAGTGGTTGCCAAAGTTCCCAGGGAGTAATGTAGTAACTGTTGAAGATCATCTTTATTTCTTGGGACAAGACATGGAAAACACAGGGATTGAACATGAGGATGTAGCCATGACGTTATTTTCCTCATCATTGACTTAAGAAGCTCTTTAATGGTTCAGAGGCATTCCCGGCAGTCATATCACGTCTTATGAAGATTTTGCCAACTTGTTTAAGAGAATATGGTCAACAAAGACAGACGGTGGGATGCTTGGAGCTCAATTCAATTAGATAAATAAAAAGTAGAATGAGACAATGAAGGAATTCAATACTAGATTTGACAGGTTCTACAACCAAATTCTAACAGAATTCCATCCTACAACTTCATCAGTTCGTCTCCTTTATATGAACGCTTTTGAAGGGAAATTTCTCTTGATTCCGAAGGACAAGAAGCCCACATTGTTGGAACAGGCCAAAGAGTACAATGATTACATTGAAGAGAATATCCTCGATTCAAGGGTGGAACCTTTTGAATACCCTCATGTCAAGGCACAAACAAAGACTAAGGTTTCCAACAATAGTGCTCCTAATCTGATTTCCCTCTTGACCCACAAAATAGATCAGATGAGTACTCATTTTACCCAGGTGTAGAATCACATTATGGTTCATTTGATTTATGTAGAAAGGAATCAATTTGATCCCAGACCTCAGTTTTTCATACAACAAAGAGATGCCACATGTTGGAAACCAAGGCCTCAACAAGAGGCAAAGGCCCCAGATACTTTGAAACCAGTTGGGATGGTTGAAATAGAAGCTTGGTTCCTTCCATGTCAAGAACCTCACGGAGAAGATGAATTCCCCGGACGAGATGAATAATCTCTCGACGATATGAATTTCATGGATATTATATTCATGTTCCAGGAGGAACAAGTCAGACAAGAACAAATCAATGAAGCTAGAAGACAAGGAGAAAGAGAGGGGAGACTTCAAGCATTGAATCAGTTGGCAGATGATCAAAAGAGGGAATTAAGGAGGAGGGAATATTTAACCTACACTAGAATAAATAAGGTTTCATCCCCTCCATCACAACCTGAAACTCCTCTTCCATCAACATAGAAGGTGGCCCCACCACCTCCACCTCTGATGCATGAGTTGATTCCTAAGTCAACTCCCATAGACAAAATTCGGTTGAATATAGATGTTGAAATCATGTTTGGAAAACTGAATATGATGGTCCCATTGACAGAGATGTGTAAGATCCCTTCTGTGAAAAGGGAAATATTGAAATTATTACAGGTGCCAACCGATAAGGAAGATCCTCCTATCGTCTTGAACACTATGTATCTCGATCGACAAAGAGACAAGAATCCTCCTTTCTATCTTTCATTAGGCATGAATGGCCTCTGCTTGAATAACTGCATGCTTGATTCTCAGGCCTCATTGAATGTCATGTCATTGAAGGTGATGGAACAACTTGGTTTGAAAAAAAATCCACCTTATGGTAATTTATGTTGAGCTAGCCTTCACTATCTTGAGCTAGCCTTCACTATATTGAATTGAAAAAAATTCAAAATTTTTCTTTTATAGATTACATTTTATTTCGATTATTATTTATATGGATAAAGGGTGATAGCACCACCCTAGATGCTCTGATGCCTTTGTTTAAGTTTTGGAAGGCACGGGTCTACCAGAAGATGTTGTGGTTCTCATGCACTCTATGAAGAGCACATTTCCTAAGTAGGAGCCAGATGTTATCCCCATTTTGTGGGATAACTAAGGAGATTGTGTCTCAAGACCCTCAAGTTTCATATATGGAGTTTTGAGAGACTACATGACCAGCAGTATCCACTTGCATAGATGGATATTCTTCTCACCACCATGGAGATCATGATTTCCATATGGCATCCACCACACCAACAGGCTTCCGAGAGGCACTAGGCCTTGCTCCATGAGGTACAAGTTAGGTATTATGGTGAGTGTCATTTCAATATTTGAGGCATTTGATTATGTTGTATATTAGACTGCTTTAGATTTCATGACATGTTCTTGAAAATTATTCCTTTTTCTTTGTTTCAACTTGGTGGTTGACATTGTTTCTTAGTAAGTGGTCTTTCTCGAGAATGGGTTTGCTACTAGGAAATCCCTTGAAAATCCATTGTACCATTCCCAACCATACTTACCACTTTACATCACTTAAACCCCCATTTCCTTGTCTCTTGGTATTTTAGGGTGTATTAACCCAAGAAGGGGTTGTCCCTCATTCTATGGGAAGAAGGGGATAAAGGCCCAAAGTATTTTTATTGTTTAAAAAATATAAAATCATGTGTATAAACCTTCCAGATGCTTTGCCCAGGGATCCCCAGGAAAGCAATGAAATTATTCTTTGTAGGAAAAGGGGGACCCACAAGAATAAAATGATAGAATGCTTAGGGGGTTAGTTGGAGGATAGAGTTCTCATCACGAGCCGACCTATCAAGATATTTGGTATCTAGAGGTATGAAATTACCATCATCTATCCACCATGCTAGGGTAGTGGCTGTCAGTTTCAGAACTGAGAGAAAGGGGATCTCATCACGAGCCAATCTTCTCATTTCTGCAAGGTATTTGTGAATGACACTTTCATTATCTGGACACCATGCTAGGACAATGGTTTTCAATCCGTCGTTTGAAACATGAAAGAAACAAAGAATGGAAAGAGAATGGGTTTGGAAAAATTTCATTGCAAACGAAGGTGCCACACACCCTCTACAAAGGCACCCATGAATGAGACACTACAACCCCTTGTATGTCATGAACCCCATGCCCAGTGAGTCTTGATCCTTAACCACTTCATCCACTTTACATGGATTAGAGAGGGATCACTTGGGAAACACTCCTTGACCTAGGGAAAGGTCTACCAAAAATGACACCTCGCCAACCCTCCCATATCCAAGCTTGGAAAGTCTCATAATGTCTTTGAGCACTTACTTGTTTGACAAGTTAATATTTGATGCACATGCTTAGGTGGCTCATTTATTGATTTTATTTACTCACCATGATGTTATGACTTGAGATCCTTGGAGGGCGTGCTTATTTTTTCTATTGGACATCACCTGTAGAGGCTAGTTGTATCCATTCATGTACAAAGGATTGTATTGCCATCTCAATTCCAACAAACCAAACCACTAGGAACACAATTGGAAATGCTCAAAACCATTCTCCATTGTTGAGAATTGGCCTTGTTTTTCCATAGCACTCAAAGCAATGAAGTCTTAAAACTAGACTTGAAGATAGAGAATGCTTTTTGGCCACCATAAGAATGTAACCAACAAGGTAACCCTACACGCAAACATAACCAACTTCACATGCCTTTAGAAGAATAATGAACAAAGGTTACACAAAGAACACAATACTTGTAGCCATTCCAAGAATATATATCTTTGTACAAGACATAGAAACATAGAATAGATTTTAACTTCCGCAGAGGATCCATGTTGGTGAAGCGAGTGGGATATAAATCCCTCTCTTATGGATAAGTTATAGACAAAATAATTTTTAAGATGTAGATATTTAATACTTGGGTACTAGTCCTTTAATTCGTTAGTGTTCAGTATGGTAGTTAGATATAAAAGCACTCTGATTTTGGAATGATTTGGCACCAACAATAATATCTAGCGATGTAGAGTAGATGCATGTGCACAGTAGATGTACCCAGGCCTATGTTGCTATGTGGAATTTTCCATGCTCTATAGTACACGGTAGATTATTTTTGGTCTAAGGCTTACACTTGTACCGAGTAATTATGCATGGTGAGGGTGATAATGGAATCAATTTTTGGTGTTGATTAATGAAGTAGGTGAACTATGTAATTGATGAGTCTGGGTTTTGGTAGACAAGTTGCAACTCATTCCAATTCCAATTTAGTATTCAACCCTACTCTATTCCCATGGGCCTCTAGTCTCTACAATTTGTATCTAACACCAAATTTCACCCATGCCCATTGATAGATCACCCATATCGCTATTCTTTGGAGTCCAGGACTCTGGATTAAACACCAAATTCCTCCCTTTCCCACTGATAGATCACCCATCTCACTATTATTGTTACCTTTAACATATCGAAGCTCTCATGTAATCATAGGGAATCAAGGTAAAAAAATATTATCATAGCTATCAATAAGTTCATTCAAGTGATCAAGTAGAGACCCCAAAATTTGTCCATGTTTGACGTATCATAATCCATTTATGCTATGGAATCCATACAGGCTGTGTTAGCTAACCACCTGGCTCCAATCTCTTGCATTTCTTTGTCCTCTGAAACATATGAATAACCCTGGAAATATTGGAGACCATACGAGAGCCCTTAGGATATACCTATTTCCTATTTAAAACCCTTGATTGTGAGATATTAACCATGAAAGAAGTAATTTCATTGGATTTTACACAAATCAAAATCTCTATATTCTTTAAAATTTCCATATTCTTCATCCAAAGCTTATCATTCATATGCTTTACCCTAGGTTTTCGTACCACAACGAGATCCACTACCATCCACTACCTCAAGGTCATTGGGAAATTAGGTTGGCAACCAAAAAGAGATAAATATACTTTCCTCCATGCATCAACAAGTCATATGAAAGGCCAAGATAGTATTTCAAATCCATGGAGCCAGTATACCACCTAGTGTTTCCATTATCTAACTTAATCTTGTCACTAAATTGACTTAAAATATTTCACAAGCATTTCTTCACCACATTCCCTGGCACATTCAACCTTCTTATATGATACAAACTAATAACAATACTCTCAAGTTTTTGGTTCTCATTTCTAAATCGTGGTGGTTCAAATCCAAGTGCAAGAGGAGGAGTTTAGCTCAAACACTAGCACATGAGGAGGAGGCATTTGGAAAATCATGTGGAGCTTTTGAAAAATCAACGCAACAACGAATCGTGTGTTACATGTAGGTATTTTCGAATTTATGCCCCCTCTTGCAACAAATGAGTTGATACTAAGACTCTTACTCATAGAGAAGACTTTCGAAATCCCTTGTAGTGTGTAAGTATTCTGAATTTGTCGGAAGATGTAAGTCTTACATTTGAGATGTGTTTTTTTGTGTAAAATCCCACTGTAGTGATAAATCCTTGAAAACAAATCTTAACTCCTTAAAATGAGATCTTGGGGTATTGTCAAGATCATGTTTAAGAGTCATGATCTTAATAATATATATGTTTAGAGTTAATTTGGTCAAAAAATATATTTTAATATCAAAATTTCAATCTCTATAGAGAAGATAGGAAATTCCAAACTTGACGATGTTTTAATAGATTTTTTGTATTTTTATTTAATTTTTTAATTCAATAATATTATTCAAATCATATAAAATTTCATATCAATATTTAATTAATTAAAAATAAAATTTTGAAAGTGTGAATTTTGTAGAGATTAAATTGTGTGTGAGTTTTCTAAAAGTTCCACATTTGGAGTGGAAAATCCATAGCTATAATAATGATGGAAAAGAGTACTTTGGGATAAGATTAAATAAGAAATGAATAATAACAGTTATTGAAGAAAATTATTAAAATAATAAAAAAACAACTAAATAATAATTAAGATTAAATTTGTGGAAAAAAATAGTTACAATTTGTGAAAAATGATTAAAATAATAAAACTAGCACAACCCCTAACTCGCAGTTGATAACGCTAAAAGATATCGGCTGAAAACGCGTGCCCCCAATATAAAATGTATGTGGTAATCCGTAATCCGTCTGTGGTAATATGAAACGTTTAGCTGCACGATTTAATTCTACTTAATCATTTAAACGTGGCATTTACATATCCTTACAGTAATTTTTTAATGTGATTAGGTAAATGTTAAAAAGTAAACATGTGAACGCATGTCTTGATAAATGCAAGAAAGTTATGAATAATAAATCTAACCCATTGATTTTGGAGGACGACTAAGAATATGCCAGCATCTTCAATGCATAGCCATCAGATTAGGGTTTAAGGTTAAATAAGGTTAAAAGATCATTAATTGTGCCCATTGTCAATAGGTGTACGCCCTTTCGGCGTAAATATAGTTTAAATTAATAAATAAATAAAAATAAAAATGAAAATTGATTAAAATAATAAAAATATAGTTAAAATTAATAAATAAATAAATGACTTCAAATCTTGTTGTTGACCAGTACATTCAGTTCATTTCCGGTAAGTTACATGTTGACCATATAACTATTATATTGTTGTAATGGCTTCAAACCTTGTCATTGATGTTGACCAACACATAACAATTATATTGTTGTAATGGCTTCTAGCCGTTATTGACAGGGCTTTTATCCTAAAGATTCCAAAGGCTCTCCTTGGTGATTATATTGTTGTAATGGCTTCTAGCCGTTATTGACAGGCCTTGTATCCTAAAGATTCCAAAGACTCTCCTTGGTGATTATATTGTTGTAATAGCTTCTAGCCGTTATTGATGGGCCGTGTATCCTAAAGATTCTAAAGGCTATTAGTGGTGATTATATTGTTGTAGTGGCTTCTAACCGTTATTGACATGACTTATATCTTAAAGATTTTAAAGGCTATCCTAGATGATTATATTGTTGTAATGGCTTCTAACCGTTATTTTCTATTAGTTATTAATAGGACTTGTATCCTAAAAATTCTAAAGGCTATCTTTGGTGATTATATGGTTGTAATGGCTTCTAGCCGTTATTAACAAAACTTGTATCCTAAAGATTCTAAAGGCTATGCTGGCTGATTATATTGTTCATTCAGTACCAGCATTCAGATTTTGTGTAGGGAAGAGATGGTTTGTCCTATGGCGGTTATTGACCGACCTTGTATCCTAAAGACTACCCTGGGTAACAGCATTGGAGACCCTGGGTACTTCTAAAGACTACCCTGGGTAACAGCATTAGAGAGATGGTTAGTCGTAATGCATAGTCTCGAATTTTGAATATGTGCAGGGAAGAGATGGTTAGGTCAAAAGAATAGTCGAATCCCAGTGAATCACTTGTTATCACCAAACGACGTTGAATCCCAGTGAAGCACTTGTTATCGACAAACGACGTGATAGCAAACACGATGTAGGTACCCGTCGGTCTCTCTCAGTGAATTATTACTGTTCTTATTGTTTAATCACCGATGCCCGATTATTGTAATGCACTGTGTATTGTATGAACATCTGTGTTTGTATAGGCGGAAAATGAATAGGAATTGGAATATGAGGAGGAGTGGAAGGGAGAGACTGAGAGCACCACCACTGATGAGTCCGGTGTTGGAATCAACTTGCATGCTTAATCTGTGCAAGGACAACAAGCTCATTAGCCGAGTGCAGCACTTCATGGTGACTTTCAGGCTGCCTTCGGAGCTCCACATACTTGACATACCCCATTTGGAGAGCGACGAGATCGCAAACATGCCCGTCAGTTTTTCCCAGTTCTACTTAAACGTGGCCAGCGAAGACCAGGCACAGTTATTCGAGTGGAAGAATTTCGTACGTTACCTCTTCCAGAGGCAGAACCGAGTTGGCCTCTGCGAGTGGGCAGGTCACCACCTCTTCATACTCCCTCCGCCCGACATGGACTGCCGTTCTCTCTCTGTTGTTTATCGCCCCATTCAACTCTCCGGCAACAGATTCGCCCCCTTAAATCCTCCTCCTCCTCATCAGTGGCAGGCGCCATCTGAGGAATGGCAGCCTCCGAGTGACCGTATGCCTGGCTACGGAGAATGGGGTGGTGCTGAGTGGCAGCCCCCGGGTGGGCGGGTGCCCGGCTTCGCAGAAGTCGGTGATGAGAGGCAGGCGCCTCCTGATGAGTGGCACCCGCCAGGTGAGCGGATGCCCGGCTACGGGGAAGGGAGTGCTGGCTTCGATGGTTCGAGCAGGGGCGAAGAAGCGGGTGGGCGCTGCCATAGTTCCAGCGGTGGCTGGGGCTTCGATGGTTGGAGCAGCGGTGGAGATGACAACAAGCAATAACAGAGCAGAAAAGGACCCCACCAATCACTGGAAGATCCTTCCCCAAGTAGACGACGTTAAGATACAAACAGTTGAATGAATTTTGATGACTTCCAACCACATTTTCTTTCTACTTTTTCCTTCTTTTGTGGTATAGTTTCTGTGTGTCAATAGAAGAGAAAATAATGACAATAGCATGTCTGTATTTTTTGGTGTTTTCAAATAACATTTTTTATTTTATTATGAAATAGTGTTTTCAAATAACATTTTTTATTTTATTATGAAATATAAAAATTGTGCAGTATACATGAAACACAAACATTTGTTTCAAACCGTATACATGCTCGCTGTGCCGTTAATACGAGAGGTTTTCGAAGAAGCTCTCTTTTTTAATCCGAAAATAAGATTCCGGGGTTAAGAAAATTAAGTTTTTTAAAGTACTGATGCAATCTTCTTACAGATACTTTTGCAACATTAAACTAGATAGCTTTATGTATTTAAATATCTGACGATCTCCTGATTTCTTCCACTTGGATCAGCATTCCATTCCTATCGTTCATAATATATTCTAGCAGCAATACGGGAAAGGAATACCATCGGGAACAAAGTTCAAAGATTAAGAAATTTGTAAAAGCTGTCGTTTAAAATGTAATGTCACGATTCTGTGTCATCACTTCCTTCATATCCCTGAGTATTAGTGCTTAAATCTTAGTTAAGGTCTCGGACTATACCAATAGTTTTATTTTTAGAGCTATCTATTTAATTAAACATTATTTAATTCTAAATAAGTATTCACAAGGCTCTAATTTTGAATTTTTATATTTGATGTGTCTTTAGAAGTGTTCCTAAGTCCTCCAATGATGTCGCTAAGGTAAGATCATGTCCACAAGGAGCCTCCATAAATGAGGAAAAATGACCTCTCAAATGGGTTATGAGACCCTCCAATTGCTATTATGATGTTTACATGTAGGGTTTGGCTCTCATATCAAGTAAATGGCTCAAAAGTGTTGAAAGAAGAGGGCGCTCAAGGATCTTCAACTTGGCATGTTAAGAGGAGACTCATGCATGTAGAAATAGCTCGGAAGTGTCTTTTGTCATTGCCTTGGGAAATGTGAACTGCCTTGAGATATCTGATTGCTTTGCGGAATGTGAACTACATTGGGAACTGTGAACATGCCCAAAATTCAAGATGAAGCCAATGCCATCCTCAAACCCTAGGATACATCAATATATAATCAACCAACATGTTGTCAAATCCTTCATTAATGTCCATGAAATCAACAAATATCCCTAATTTCCAAAGCTCAAAATACAAGGGATGGTGAAGAAATTCACTAAGATTACCCCTACCAAAATGAGGGGTAACATAGGCTCCAAATCGGGGACATATGCTCTTCTTCGGAGTGCATGAGAACTTCATAATCTAGTCATTTACAATGACCTCCACAAAAACATCATCAACAATAAAACCAAATCAAATACTTGAATGCACTTATTCATTTCCCTACCCTACTATAGCATATGAAAGGTGGAGCTACTAGGTGAAATCTGTGATCCAATGAATCCATGTCAACACTTGATGTAAACAATAAACTTGGATTCATTCACAAGATCTAAAAACCATGCAAACACACGAGAATGGAAAATAACTCTCTTTTATTACAATGGAAGTTCAACCCCTTATAACTACTATATGATATTTTCAAAAACAAATAATTTTAGAAAAATGACTAATTTTAGAAAAACAACTAATTTTAGAAAATTCTCGCATGACTCTAAAACTGACAAATAAATAAGAACTAACTACAGAGACACTATTTTTCAACTCGCTTTTCTGATTAAGTTCATAAACTAAGAGATAACTGGTAATTTAAAATTTAAAAATTCCCATAAAAACACTAAAACCCCAATTTGAGGCCTTATATGAAGGAATTTGGCCCTGGAAAAGTGTTGAATTGATGTATGTTCTGAAGGATTATATCAGTACGATAGTGAACTCATCGAGACACAACTCCCTGTAAAATTTCATCCCAAACGGATAACTGAGTCAGAAGTTGACCCTCGGAAAATCTTTGCATCAACAATTCACTGGTACAATGGTTTCTTCCGTTGTGCTTAGTAATCGTGCAAAATAATGAGATATTAAAATACATCTGTTGGTAGGTTGGAATTTTTGTCACAGTTGGGATGAGAATGGACCTTGGCATCTTCATATCAAAGATTTCATCAGGAGGATTCCAGGAATGGAACTAACTGTTGCATGCTTCCTCTATGCATCTCTGGATAGGAATGTTGTAGCTAGTGTTGAGCCATAGCATGTCCTCCAGCTCAAAGATATTTCCTTTGATGGCACATGAAAGAACCAAATGTTGATTAAGTTGCTACTGAAAATCTTCCTTGAGGACTGTGTCACAGGGATGAACGTTTGTTTTAGGAAAGACACAATTTGTAGTTAGGTCCTTACTACAATATCTGTTCAACGGGATGCTCATAAATTTGATCTTAATCTCTAGGATATATGTTTTCAATCTTCTTGTGGCACAAGAGATAATTTTAGACCATTTTGAATCTATCGCTGCAATCTCCAATGTCTCAGTGAGCACAAGGAATGGACCTCCATCTAGTATTGTTTTGAGTTAGCACTACTCTATTTGAAAATTTCTAGGGACAAAGTTGTTGGTCATAGGCAAATGAAAGAACTCAATCTGACTATTACTACAACCACAACACAAATACAAAACTCGCACAAATGAATTGCGGAGCTAATGCCCAATACAAGCACTTTCAGTATGTTTTTTATATTAAGCTAAAGATATTAGTTACAATGGTATAACTGATCAACTACCTGAACTACTCGTAACCATAAAAGACAAACTAATTAGTGTGAGTAATTAACATTCTCCAACACTCCCCCTTAATTACGACTACCAACACCATTAACTAGTACAATTGACAAAATCATGATTGCCTGTTGGTCTAAGTCTCAGCTAGGCTTGTTTAAAAAAAGTTATATGGTGTTCTCAGAACAAAAATTCTTCATTGTTCTAAGAGGTATTCAAATAATTAGCATTTGGTTTTCCTAGGTCTACCTACTTCTTCCTACATTCACTGGTGCAATGGCCTAGTTTATTGCAATAATAACATTTGATCTTAGATCTTTGTGAGCCTCTGTCATCGCTCCTTTATTTTTCTAAATATTCCTCATTGTTTTTCTGGCTCATGCCTCTTGATCTTCCTCTGCCTTTGGAAAGAGAAAACTGAAACTTAAATGTGTTTTTAAGCAAGGAATTTTCATTTATGTTTATTATGGATTCGTGGGAGAGAAGAGACCCCATCAATTCATCTATCGAGAGGTGACTCACATATTTTTCCTCTTTGATTGTTGCAACTATCAAACCAAAATTTTTAGATAAGTTTCTAAGAACATTCTCGACTACCTTCTGATCTGGAACATCTTGATCGTATGTCTTCAACTGATTTACAAAGATTTTTACTTGGGTCATGTACTAATATATAGACTCTGACTCCTTCATTTCTAGAGTTTCAGAATCTCTTCCCAAAGTTTGTAGTTTCGCTATCTTCACCTTGATGGTGCCCTGATAGGTTCTTTCCAAGATATCCCAAGTGATTTTAGAGAAGCTCACAAGATAAATCTTGGGGAAGATGGTGTCATCCAAAGCATTTTGGATGAGATGCAATGCCTTTTCATCCTTCATTCTATGTTATTTTCATCCATCATTCTATGTTATTTTAAGTGAGTTTTTTGGGCATTCGTCAAACCCTATTTGATTGCTTTGTTTGCAGGTTTTGTATACTCGTGGGATACATGATCCCAAATATATTGAACCCTCAACAAAGTCATCATTTTTAATGACCACACTTCATAGTTCTTTGCTATAAAAACGAGAATATGGGCAAAGGTGCTCGGAGCCATTTTACTCTACTTTATCTTATCAAATAATTATAAGATAATTATAAAAATGTCATGCAAATTACTTGTGTTTCTCTTCTAATTTTCTTGGTTTATCTTCAAAGTTATATAGATTGGATACTTGTAGGGATGCTTCAAACAAGATGACAATGGTCCTCTTTCCAACATCTTCATTCAATGAAATCATAGAGCTTGCATCCCTAAAGTTCTTCAAATTTGTACCATGCCTTTTATGCTCATCATATGTGGTCAGATTTTCCTCAAAATCTGAATTAAAAACATGTTCTTGGGCAACAGTTGTTAGGGTCCTAACCCGCACATAGGTAGATCAATATATTCGGATGTAATAAAGGTCAATATTAATAAGGCCTTTCAATAAAATAGAATAAGGCGGATGTAAGAAGACCTAATAGAAGCTTCTGCTTCTAGAAGGATCTTCCTCTAGATGATTATCTTGATAGACATATTTAGTATAAATAAGGATCGAGGGTATGAAAACCCTAGCTTGGAGATTATTGTAACAGAGCGCTGCTCAACTAGAGGTTGCCCCCTCGAAGAGGCCCGTGAACATTGTTTTCTGAATCAAAGTGTTATTTTTGTTGTTGTTCTTATATCATTTATGTGTTATTGTGGAGATTATGTTGGTTATATTACTGTTATTCTACCATTTCTAGCATTTTATTTATGTTCTGCATATTTGTTATATCTGGTATCTTGCAAGTGGTATCAAAGCACTTTCCTTGGTAGAAATTGTGGGAATTTTTTTTTCAGGGTAGAGACATATTCCGGCGTCTTTAAGCCACAGAGATCTGTCATTACGAGCATAAACCCACGGTTGAGGGATTCATACACGCAGGAAATACAAGTGGTTCTTAAGCGCACATATGTTGGCCACCCTTATAACCCCTGTTGGTACCCCTTTGAGTGGTAGCGCATCAAACAGCACCTGTGTACGGATCGGCCTAAATTTCCTGAAGCCCTCTTTAGATAAACCTATCGGCCGTCGGACTACTATAGTGTCACTGAG
>SNQJ01S0024591.1:0-11094 GCA_010110895.2 Picea sitchensis | reverse complement strand
TCCTGATTTCTTCCACTTGGATCAGCATTCCATTCCTATCGTTCATAATATATTCTAGCAGCAATACGGGAAAGGAATACCATCGGGAACAAAGTTCAAAGATTAAGAAATTTGTAAAAGCTGTCGTTTAAAATGTAATGTCAGGATTCTGTGTCATCACTTCCTTCATATCCCTGAGTATTAGTACTTAAATCTTAGTTAAGGTCTCGGGGTCTCGGACTATACCAATAGTTTTATTTTTAGAGATATCTATTTAATTAAACATTATTTAATTCTAAATAAGTATTCACAAGGCTCTAATTTTGAATTTTTATATTTGATGTGTCTTTAGAAGTGTTCCTAAGTCCTCCAATGATGTCGCTAAGGTAAGATCATGTCCACAAGGAGCCTCCATAAATGAGGAAAAATGACCTCTCAAATGGGTTATGAGACCCTCCAATTGCTATTATGATCATTTAGGTTTCTGTGGTGAGAGATTTGTTCAGAACATGTCGGAAGAACCACAGTGCTTTTGAGAGCTTGTTGTGGATCCGAAACGTCGGCAAGCTCTCAAAAGCACTGTGGTTCTTCCGACATGCTATTATGATGTTTACATGTAGGGTTTGGCTCTCATATCAAGTAAATGGCTCAAAAGTGTTGAAAGAAGAGGGCTCTCAAGGATCTTCAACTTGGCATGTTAAGAGGAGACTCATACATGTAGAAATAGCTCGAAAGTGTCTTTTGCCATTGCCTTGGGAAATGTGAACTGCCTTGAGATATTTGATTGCTTTGTTGAATGTGAACTACATTGGGAACTATGAAGATGCCCAAAATTCAAGATGAAGCCAATGTCATCCTCAAACCCTAGGATACATCAATATATAATCAACCAACATGTTGTCAAATCCTCCATCAATGTCCATGAAATCAACAAATATCCCTAATTTCCAAATCTCAAAATACAAGGGATAGTGAAGAAATTCATTAGGATTAGCCCTACCAAAATGAGGGGTAACATAGGCTCCAAATCGGGGACATATGCTCTTCTTCAGAGTGCATGAGAACTTCATAATCTAGTCATTTACAATGACCTCCACAAAAACATCATCAACAATAAAACCAAATCAAATACTCGAATGCACTTATTCATTTCCCTACCCTATTGTAGCATATGAAAGGTGGAGCTGCTAGGTGAAATCTATGATCCAATGAATCCATGTCAACACTTGATGTAAACAATAAACTTGGATTCATTCACAAGATCTAAAAACCATGCAAACACACGAGAATGGAAAATAACCCTCTTTTATTCCTTCTCCATCCTAACTATTACAATGGAAGTTCAACCCCTTATAACTACTATATGATATTTTCAAAAACAAATAATTTTAGAAAAATGACTAATTTTAGAAAAATGACTAATTTTAGAAAAATGACTAATTTTAGAAAAACAACTAATTTTAGAAAAACAACCAATTTTAGGAAATTCTTGCATGACTCTAAAACTGACAAATAAATAAGAACTAACTATAGAGACATTATTTTTCAACTTGCTTTTCTGATTAAGTTCATAAACTAAGAGATAACTGATAATTAAAAATTTTAAAATTCCCATAAAAACACTAAAACCCCAATTTGAGGCCTTATATGAAGGAATTTGTCCCCAGAAAAGTGTTGAATTGATGTATGTTATGAAGGATTATATCAGTACGACAATGAACTCATTGAGACACAACTCCCTGTAAAATTTCATCCCAAACGGATAACTGAGTCAGAAGTTATGACCCTCGGAAAATCTCTGCATCAACAATTCACTGGGACAATGGTTTCTTCCCTTGTGCTTAGTAATCATGCAAAATAATGAGATATTAAAATACATGTGTTGGTAGGCTGGAATTTTTGTCACAGTTGGGATGAGAATGGACCTTGGCATCTTCATATCAAAGATTTCATCAGGAGGATTCTAGGAATGGAACTAACTGTCGCATGCTTCCTCTATGCATCTCTGGATAGGAATGTTGTAGCTAGTGTTGAGACATAACATGTCTGCCAGCTCAAAGATATTTCCTTTGCTGGCACATGAAAGAACCAAATGTTGATTAAGTTGCTACTAAAAATCTTCCTTGAGGACTATGTCACAGGGATGAACGTTTGTTTTAGGAAAGACACAATTTGTAGTTAGGTCCTTACTACAATATTTGTTCAACGGGATGCTCATAAATTTGATCTTAATCTCTAGGATATATGTTTTCAATATTCTTGTGGCACAAGAGATAATTTTAGACCATTCTGAATCTGTCGCTGCAGTCTCCAATGTCTCAGTGAGCACAAGGAATGGACCTCCATCTAGTATTGTTTTGAGTTAGCACTACTCTATTTGAAAATTTCTAGGGACAAAGTTGTTGGTCATAGGCAAATGAAAGAACTCAATCTGACTATTACTACAACCACAACACAAATACAAAACTCGCACAAATGAATTGCGGAGCTAATTCCCAATACAAGCACCTTCTGTATGTCTTTTATATTAAGCTAAAGATATTAGTTACAATGGTATAACTGATCAACTACCTGAACTACTCATAACCATAAAAGACAAACTAATTAGTGTGAGTAATTACCATTCTCCAACACTCCCCCTTAATTACGACTACCAACACCATTAACTAGTACAATTGACAAAATCATGATTGCCTATTGGTCTAAGTCTCAGCTAGGCTTGTTTAAAACAAATTATATGTTGTTCTCAGAACAAAAATTCTTCATTGTTCTAAGAGGTATCCAAATAATTAGCATTTGGTTTTCCTAGGTCTACCTACTTCTCCCTACATTCACTGGTGTAATGGCCTAGTTTATTGAAATAATAACATTTGATCTTAGATCTTTGTGAGCCTTTATCGTCACTCCTTTATTTTTCTAAATCTTCCTCATTGTTTTTATAGCTCATGCCTCTTGATCTTCCCCTGCATTTGGAAAGAGAAAACTGAAACTTAAATGTGTTTTTAAGCGAGGAATTTTCATTTATGTTTATTATGGATTCGTGGGAGAGAAGAGACCCCATCAATTCATCTATCGAGAGGTGACTCACATATTTTTCCAATTTGATTGTTGCGACAATCAAATCAAACTTTTTAGATAGGTTTCTAAGAACATTCTCGACTACCTTCTGATCTGGAACATCTTGATCGTATGTCTTCAGTTGATTTACAATGATTTTTACTTGGGTCATGTACTAATATATACACTATGACTCCTTCATTTCTAGAGTTTCAAAATCTCTTCCCAAAGTTTGTAGTTTCGCTATCTTCACCTTGATGGTGCCCTGATAGGTTCTTTCCAAGATATCCCAAGTGGTTTTAGAGAAGCTCACAAGATAAATCTTGGGGAATATGGTGTCATCCAAAGCATTTTGGATGAGATGCAATGCCTTCTCATCCTTCATTCTATGTTCTTTTAAGTGAGTTTTTTGGGCATTCGTCAAACCCTATTTGATTGCTTCGCTTGCAAGTTTTGTATACCCATGGGATACATAATCCCAAATATGTTGAACCCTCAACAAAGTCATCATTTTTAATGACCACACTTCATAGTTTTTCTCTATGAAAACGAGAATCTAGGCAAAGGTGCTTGGAGCCATTTTACTCTACTTTATCTTATCAAATAATTATAAGATAATTATAAAAATGCCATGCAAATTACTTGTGTTGCTCTTCTAATTTTCTTGGTTTATCTTCTAAGTTATATAGATTGGATACTTGTAGGGATGCTTCAAACAGGATGATAATGGTCCTCTTTCCAACATCTTCATTCAATGAAACCATAGAGCTTGCATCCCTAAAGTTCTTCAAATTTGTACCATGCCTTTTATGCTCATCATATGTGGTCATATTTTCCTTAGAATCTGAATTACAAACATGTTCTTGGGCAACAGTAACTTTTTTTGCATATTTGGGTAAGATAACAATGTGTTCACATATTGCTTCATCAATACCAACGTTGGAGTTTGAATTTGAGGCTGAAAAATGCTCTTCTTTTAAATCTGAGTTGCCTTCTTTAGTGTTGGATTCACCATCAGCAAGTGGAGGACTAGGGGACTCTTCAATAGGATTGTGTCTATCATATGTTAGATTGAAATTTTCAACAATAACCATCCATTGGTTATGATCATCAAGGCCCCGTTGTTTGCAAAATGCCTCAAAAAAACATGAAAAATACAACATTTTTCCCCTACCAAGACTTTCAAACCATAACCTTACATCCCTTTTGAAACTTGAGGAAAAAATGTTCATCATAATATCTTCATGAATGATACCAACACTCAAACTAAATTCAATGAAAGACTATACATTCAATATGATTGAATCACCATGTCCATATAAACCATGAATTTCTCTTGCATCCATACTTGAGTTCTCACAAGGAAACTTTAGGATGTTTGAAAAATCCAAAGGAGCATACCAATCAATCAACCATGGAGGCAATTCCATTTTTTATTTTATTTTATTTATTTTTCTTATAAGTGTTACATGTCAAATTTTTGTACTTGCATAATGTGTCTCACGTGGCACAAACTTCACGTTCTAAGTGTCACATGTGGAGAAAACATCACATCCTAAGTGTCGTAACATACCTCATACACTTTTGGTAAGTGTCGCAACTCAATCGACACCATGAAAACACTTGTCAAAACCCCTAAATCATGTTGGAAGGGAAAGCACCATCATTTGGAAGTCGAAACATACTTTTTCACTAGGATTTTGACCATTTTGGGGCAATTAAGAAGACTGGCGCTCCCCTACCATGCTTAGGGAGTGTCAGTGCTCCCTCTTCCATGATAAAGGAGTGTCATGGCACCCTGTCTTCAACTCTAGGGAGCGTCATGTTGGTTATAGGGAATTGTGGAGAATCCCACCTATTTCTATGAGACAAATTTGAAAGGATGGGGTTGGTTTAGCTTGAATCCTACTCCATGGCTCTATCTAAGGAAGAAATCATAACTTATGGAGCCATATCCTCAACTAATTCCAAAAATACCCAAGGTAGTTTAGCCTCTCAAAGTCTATAAATTGGAGGCATTTCCATTGTGAAAGGGGAGAGAACTCAGTGAAGCATCATCATTTCGATCTCGATTCATTCATGCAAGGGTTGGACGAGGAGAGCTTGGAGAGGTTGTTGCAACATCAATCAAGGTCTTTAAGTATCTTCTTGTTGGTTCTCTTTCAATATATAATTGTCCTGTTTCCTTCAAGTGTATGTCTTGCTACATTTTATTGTCTAC
The DNA here is from genome assembly GCA_010110895.2 of Picea sitchensis. Taxonomy (NCBI): domain Eukaryota; kingdom Viridiplantae; phylum Streptophyta; class Pinopsida; order Pinales; family Pinaceae; genus Picea; species Picea sitchensis. Next base: position 5,837 of record SNQJ01S0024591.1, on the reverse strand, counting down.
TATGGTTCTAATATTCATAGATACATTTGTCTTATCTAATCAAGTAGAGTAGGAGATAGTGTTTTCCCTTTGTTTTCCATTGCAAATATCAAATTCGCGCCAAGGAGTTTGAAGATCAAGCTCAGGGATTAGAAGTAGCGAGGAAAAATGTCGAAAAAGGCACATCATATCATTTCTCTCCTTCTTGATTTGATTGTTTTAGATGAGCTTAAAGGGATGTTAGTTTCCACTTGTACTTTTTTTTTCTTGGTATAGGGGTCTAGCAATCCAAGGGAAGTTTCACATGTCCGCAGGGGGAACATTTTATAACAGAAAAATGGCAACTCCACTAGGGATCTACTTTGACTAGCCTTTCCTTGGATTGTGTAAATCATTTTCCTATCATTAGATCTTGTTTGGTGTTTAATTCAAAATCAATTTCCTCTCTCCTCTTCTTTATTGAAAGATTTACAAAGTCATTGATTGGACCTTTCTGAGTTTTTATCTTTTTACGGATTTTGTTTTCAAGCATTTCCATAAATGGACCTCCCCTTTAGTGCATACCAGGGTGCCATTATCCTAATTGGCACACCCCAAAGGTTTTTAGGGAGCACCATTATCCTAACTAGCGCTCTGTCCCTTTGAAGAAGGAGCACCAATCTCCCTTTTTGAGAAAAAAATAAACTTTTTTGACTCATTATGTTCAAACTGTTGATGTGAATCTTTAACTCATAAATCCTTCATTTTTTCTTGACTTTGATTGATTTAAGTAACTTTTTATTTATCACACATTTTGGTATTTTTTGATCTTGCAAACTTCTTCTAGATTGCAAAGTTGATCCATCTTATCTTTCTTTGGTTTAGTCTCTGTTGTGCAAGAATTTCAATTATCTAATTGGATAGAAGAGTCTGCAAGGGTTTTTTGGCCATCGAGTTCCTTTTCAATATTGCTTTGTTGAATGAATTGAAACTCTTACTTATCACAACCTAGCTTTGATATTATTTCTTTCTGCTCAATTCTCAAATATTGTTAAATGTGATTTTGTTCATTTTTGGTTTATGATTGAAAAAGTTAACTTCTGATTTCTTGTTCTCTTTTGAGTATCTTTGTTTGAATGATATTTTGATTTGTGTTCTATTCTATCTTAGTTGTGAACTATTTCATTTTTATTGAAAGACAAGAAGAATCAAAGGTGTTTTCACTTTGAAATCAAACAAAGGAAATTTGAAGAACTTTGTATGCATTGGTTTTGGAAACTTGAAATATTTTTCTTTTGGTAGTTTGGAAAATGTGTGGATTCTTGTTGGGAAACAAATTGCATTAAGTGTTGCATTCTTTTGAGTGTTTGTTAGGGATAAAAATAAATAAACTCCTCTCCTTCCCATAAATAGAAGTTCATTGAAAATGAACAATTGCATCTCATTCTTTTTGCTTTCTTTTTGGAGTAGAGTCTCAAAAACATCATAAGTTTCACTATCATTCACCCTCTAGTAGCGAACAACCATGAAAACAAGCACTAATTAAAAGTGATTTAAATTTTACACCAATATTAGACTAGGAATAGATCTTTGGGATAGGTTGTGAGGTTAACTCTCCAAATAATTAAAGATACACATAGAATCTCGTGATAGGGAAAGAAAAATTAAATTTTAGTATAATCATAGTCGGGACCCCCCTCTCACACAGGGGTTAAAGATGAGGTCGTGTGCGGGAGAGAAACATAGATTACCCCTCATAGGATTAACCAATCGTAGAGGAATGATCATATACTAGGGGTTATTCTCGAGAATCGTTTGTTTTCATTTGGTCTCAGAGCTTCAGGAATCCTAAATCCATTTGAGGTCCTCAGGAGTTTACAGATTCACTTATCTTCAATTCTCTTGAAGAATTTCAAACTTGATATCCTGCCCATACGTTCAGACCAGAATGTCGATTGTACCCTCCCATAGGTTAAATAAGAGTTGGTAAACTTAGTAGCCATCATCCTTAGGGTCTATACACAAGGTGATGATGAAGGCGACTCTTTGTTGTACCTACGTCAGACGTTGATCAAACTCACTCGAGCTCCTTGGAGGGTAACCCATGGATAGACCATGAGGGAACTTGCACCAAGGAATAAGTTTGTTAATCAGGTTTCCAACGTAACTAATCCACCCGCTCAATCCCATCCCCTTCTCACTTTGTTCCAACGATGTTGGATTTCATCACCAACTAGTAAGTTCATTCTGAGAAGCTATTGGTTTGATTGTCTGTTTTTTGTATTTTTAGTGAGTGTTGTTTGTTCTCCCTAGTTGTCCTTAGGATTGTTATTGTGGATGAAAAAGGTATTAGTCGATCACGTAGGATGCAAGGGCTGCCTTCAGAAGGTTATGAACCCTTACCTCCTAATTCACCTGAAGACGCTTCTCGTGAAGAAGTTGTTAAAGAAGAAAACTATGTTGACATTGGGAGTGCTACTACTCCTTTGATTGAACATCCTGAGGGAGAAATTATAATAGTTCATGAATTTTTTTTCCCTCTTGTAAACCCACCATTGACCAACCCTCTTGAACCTATTATTTTCTGAGTATATTCTTCATGAAATATCATACCTGGAGATTATACTAGATTATCATCAAGGCCTTTTTAATAGGTTGATATGAAATCATAACAACACAACACAAGTGAAGGATTTACAACCCATATCTGCACTACTGAAATGGTATATCCAAGTCAAACTCTTGTCTATCCTATGTGGCTAACTCCATCGGGACATGATCTTTTTGAAAGATTCAATTTGAGTCATCCATTTTTCCCCCTCCACATACACCTGCCACTACTAGTGCATATGCATAACCATTGAGTCATTTCCTTGGTCATCCTGTAGAACCAACACTTAATATTTCTACCACTTCAGGTCAAATATTGAGTGATACAAGTCTTGTCCTTCCTATTCATTTACAAAGCAATGTGACGGTTACACCAAGGATGCCACTTCAAGCAGAAACTGCATTCACACCAAAAAATCATGTTGGGATACCTTCCCATATTAGAATGAAAAACCATGTCATAACACAAGTCTCAACTGGGGGACAAATCCCTACTGGAGGGAAATCCTCAGTTATTGTAAAATTCCCTGCTGGAGAGAAATCCTCAGTTATTGTAAAATTCCCTGCTGGAGAGAAATCCTCAGTTATTGTAAAATTCCCTGCTGGAGAGAAATCCTTCATTAGTGGACAAATTCCTACCGGTGGGAAACCCTCATTTAGTGGACAAATCCCTACCGGGGGGGGAACCCTCATTCAATGGAAAGGTTCCTTTGGGGGAAAACCCTCATTTAGTGGACAAGTCTCGGTAATTACCCAACCTATGGTAGGGGGGAACCTCAGGGAGGATATTTTAATCCACTACCTCAAGGAGGATATTTTAATCCATACCCACAAGGAGGATCTTTAAATCCTAACCCTTCAGGACTATACTCTGATAACCATTATTAGGTGTCTCGAATCCCACTTGGGGTCCTCAGATTCAATCATATTTTCCTCCACAAGGTCAAATTGGTTATCCTTCTAGGGATCCAACTAGTTATCCTCCTTAGGGTTACACTACTTATCCTCCTCAGGGTCAAACTAGTTATCTTCCTCAAGGTCAAATTGGTTTTTCTTCATCTTTTTCCCAAGTTACCCAACAAACGAATCCTTCTTTTGCTGGCCAAAATCATCAACATCTATATATGGGAGGACCTTCTAGATACAACTTCCCACAACAACCATTTTATGGTCCTACTGGTGTTCCCATGCCTCACCAGTATTATCCTCAAAGTAATCGACAATTACCTTTTTTGGATAATTTAGATCTCTTAGACTCGTCGATATTGACAAATGATCCCATATTGAATTCTCCCTTCTGGCCAATAATTTGCGCCAAGTTACCATCGTATATCCCAAAGTTTGATGGTAAACCTAGAGAAGATCTGAATAACCATGTCATGACATTTTATCTTTGATGTTCATCAAATTCATTGATGGATGACTCTATTCAACTACGTCTTTTCCAGTGTACTCTTATAGGCTCCGCAACAAAATGGTATATTGAATTATAACGAGGATATTTTTAAGATTTCAATTCGCTTGCAATGGATTTCCTAACCCATTTTCAACTGTCAATAAGATACAAAAATGGGATGGAACTTTTGACCTCCCTTTGTCATACCAACTCCATACACATTTCCTATCATATTCATGAGTGGAGATGACGACGATTGTTGATCAAATATACCATCCTAGACCAGTTGTTGTCATAATGGTTCACAAAATCTATGTTACCACCTATTTATCGTGATGTGGAGATGGGAGGCGTAGTTACAGAAGAGGAAGTTATTTATCATGCCCAATATCTAGATTTAGTTTATTCCCAATCTGGTACTTTATAAAAACTAATCCCAAATTATCCCCATACATCAACAGATCCATCCAAACCATCATCTTCCTCTCACTCCAATGGCCTTATCATTTTTGTCAAAACTCAATCTGCCTCACAGTCGATTGGGACTATAAATCATTCAATATCTAACCCAGCTACAGTGCAAGATTCTATCCCATCTAATTCCTCCCCAGCTAAAATCTCTGAAGTAAATGCAGTTTAATCTGCTTCACCACTACAATCTAAGGGGGAAAACAAGAATAAGAATAAATCGAAGAAAACAATAATCAAACAGAAAATCCAAAAACACAAACACAACCACCTATTGCTGAAAAGAAACAACGATGGAAACCAAAATTTCCCTATATCATATGTGTCGAAGATCATTACACAAGAGACTATTCTCATCGATATGAAGTATCAATTCATTAAATGAAATTCCCAACCCATTGTTTTTACAAATCCCTTTCCACAGCAGCAGTCAATGGTTGCGCAAAATCATGCACTTCTGCAAGGAGGGAACCTAGGTCACCCTCCTAAAGAGGATGCTTCCTCAAGTGCACATATTTATATGTTCAATGGTGTATATTTGACCATTAGGATGAAAACATATGACAGACCTCTAGGTAAAATAGGTAAATAAAGTGTAACTAATGGAACCGTGACTTATCCACCTTCCACTTATGTTACCCCTCCATCTAGACATATCCAGATTGAGAAACCAAATTTTGACACTATATTACTTTTGCCCAAGAGTACCATTTGAATGTTGACCTTTAATCCAAACACTCATTGCCCAAAAATACAACATAGTTAAAGATATAGCATGAGAACCTTTTGCAATGTCGGCACTCGAAGTTCTACAAAACTTCCCTAGTCAGCACATGACTCTCTTGGCGACCATTAAAGCTCTAGAACCTGAGTCATCAAATACTATCACATTTAACCTGGCCAATTATAAATCGAGGCTCTCTCACCAACTTGTGTTTCAAATCGAAGTTGTTGTTTACAATCAACACATTCATCGCACTATATTAGATGAAGGAGCATCGACATGTGTCATGTCCTTATCCTGCTAGAAAATTCTTAAATCACCGGGTCTTAATCAATCTCCTACCATGTTGAAATCATTTGATAGACAAGATTTTAGACCTCATGGACCATTGCAATCTTTAGTCGTTCAACTAGGGGGGTGAACTATTTCCATCAATGTGGAAGTATCCGACGCTCCTTTAGATTATAATTTACTACTTGGACGAAGCTGGTTTTACTTTATGACTGTTGTGGAATCTTCAATTTTTTGATGTGTCAAGTTTCCTCATTAAGTAAAAATAGTTACCATTGATCAGTTGGATTACTATACACCTGATGCTTGTTAATGTTTAAGCCATTATTATAGTTCTTTGCATTTCAATAGATAACAATAGCATAATACAAGATCACTGAGAAATACACA
>SNQJ01S0024590.1:105390-127325 GCA_010110895.2 Picea sitchensis | reverse complement strand
TTAAAGGAAGAAGGTCAGGGGGTCTGAGATGGGTTGTGGGTCGTAGATCTGAGTGCGCCCCGTTCGACTACTGAGATCTGCGCGTCGAATAGCCACAATGCGCCAAACCATCGGGCTAACCCCAAACTTAGGATAAAGTGCATTTTGTGGGTTTTTTTACCCCCCTCTTCTCGTGTTTTATTCATCCAGGGGTCAAATCTTTAGGGAAACACCCCTTTACAAATATATGTGCTAACATTAGGCTCCATGGGGGATAGATTCCTCCCTGCGAGGCTCTAAGATCTCCTTTTGCAGCTCTAGTGCCTTAGTGTTGGGTTGTGGAGTCATGCTCTGATATATGTCGAAGACCACATACTGACAAATATAACTACCCTGCTTACAAACATAAATCAAACACACATGCTCCAGAGATCTTATTTATGTACAATCCTAGACTAACTAATATTTTACAAAGGGCTAGGTGAAAGTGGACTTCCACCAAAGCTAGTCAAGTAACCCCTTAACTGAAAACCTATTTACTATGTCACTGATTAATACAAAATAATGAAACTGTGACAACAAAATGATTACATTTTCAGCTTTTCCCCTAATGAAAAAGGTGGGATAAGGATTGGAGGCTTTAACACCGGGAAAAAATTCAATTCCATGTACTCCCCTACAGGGTCATAAAATAGGTGACAAAACTTACTAGGTTGGTAATAGAGAAATACATGTTTTGTCTTAGAGTTGCTCACGTCCGACTGAATGGATGTGGCAAGTACAAGTGAGTGAAAGGCTGATGTAGGCTGTTGATCCACTTCGTCTATGTATGCTCCTATAACATCTGTTGGTTGAGGGCAAGGAATCTCTTCGTGTATATCAATGATTGGATGCTCCTCTTTAACACACTATTGAACATCTTCTGCAGACCCAGGATGGTTGATTTCCACACAATGCCTCTCCTTAATGTATGAAGGAAAAGGCTCTATAGTATGGTCTTGGAAATCCTTCATATCCATATCGGAATTTGATCCATAGTTTTCAAACACAGGTTGGCTGCTCCCCAAGTCAAACAAATGTAAGGTAGGGGTTTGCTCTTCTTCTTCCAAGTACTCATCAAAGATGGGTGAGTGCAGGACTCTTTTATCTTGCAAAGAAAAATGAGTGACCTCTTGATTCTTCTCTCCAATCCCAGATGAAAATACATCATGGGAAAATTATGGAAGGAATAGAGTAGAATCATCCTCCACAACTATCTCTCCTTTTACAACCGAGACAATAGGTGCATTAAGAGAAGAATATGATATATCTATGGCTATGCAATCATCAATACTATCAATACTCATATCTGGAAGGCCTTCTTCTTAGGAGATAGAAAGAGGGAAACTTTCATCCACATTTGCAAGATACTCGCTCCTAACCTCGCTTTCTCTTTCAATCAGCTCTTCATCAAACTTAAAAGAAACAACCACATCTGGAACACAACCTTTATATTCCTCACAACAACTATGACAAATTAACTCAGAGGAATAATACCTTTGACAATGCTTATTGAAATATGTACGAAACTATTCTAGGGACGAGATGCTAGCAGGGGGCAAGGAGTGATACCACTCACGAACATCTCTTGCTAGTGAGAACATGAACATCTTTAATAATACATCCTCATGATGTATTTCCCACTGGTGCATCAGTTCATGAAACTCACAGAGATGTTGGGCAGGGTTGTCATCTTTATGCTCTTTAAATATGGGCAAAAAATCAACCCACTCGTCGACAATAGGAACAACATTTGGAAAACCAGGAACAACAGAGAAATCAAAAGGAGCAAACCTCAGAGCCGAGATCTTGTCCATTATAATCCAGTGGAGTCGCCGATCAATTTTGGAACAATGTCATCACCATTGGATCCTTTAATCATGGAGTTACTAGGTGAATGATGTGTAGCCTGAAAGTGTCTGGTCTTTGTTCACCATCAAAGGCCAGATCTAGTCATTATCGTTCTCCCAGGGAGCCTTTCAATCTGGGACAACAACTAAAGTCTTCCCGAGAAAGCTTTCCTTTCTTGATAATCCTCTCTAGGTAAGTTTCAGGTGTAGCCTGAGGCAACTATGTGGGTCTGCCTATGGAAGCCATGACCGAAACAGTGGGGTCGTCAGGTGCACAGTTGCAATATTTGATGTACTGAGTTCTGATGCATCTTCAAAATCAGTAAGCTTTGTCATTCAATCCCAAGGAAATGTCTTCAATTTGTTCCCCAAAAACGACGCCAAAAATGTTAGCACTAGAAGTCACCCTCCGATTGCAAAGAGGGTAAGCCTAGTACCCATGAGAATTATATGGTGGATGTTGGTTTTATATGGATGGGGGTCGATGGACAAAACTCATAATTTGAATGATGTTCAACACAAGACTAGACAAGAAATGTACAGGGAAGTGAGGGCCACGTTAACTTCGGTCAGTAAGTTGAGTTAAAGAGAGATAAGAGGGAAGACTTAGTGAGGGAGGTGAATGAGACTGCTATGGGCATCAAGCCTTCCAGCAGCTCGGGAAGAAAAATCTTGATTTCAAAAGCAATCTGGAGCCCAAGCTTCAGACACTGAATTATGGTGCAAGCAACACAATTACAACAGCAGGATGATCAAACCTCCATCATCTTGCAGTTGCAACAACTCAACTGCATCTTCCATGCCTGAGCCATCCAATGTAAGAGGGAAAAGACAACACAGGGAAATGTGTAAAACTGATCACGATGAAACTATAATCAAACCTCCATTATAACCACATAACGATCCTCGGCTGGATCATCCATACCCGAGTGTTTCAAACAATTTTTATAAACAAAATGAAAAGAAAAAGGAAGTTGACTTCTATTAACATGAAAGTCTCAAATCAATTACATAACCAGAGAACAACTCTAGCATCACAAGAATTACGAAAATTGGGAGCCCTACTCAACCATCCCCCCTTAACAAAAATATCAAAATGACTCCTATATACTCAGAACGAATCACCACTAACAACAGAGGCGTTCTCAAGTCTCTACATTCAAGGCTTTACGTTTTCATGTTCTCTGGAAGAATGTGCATGTAGTCTTCTGTCAGACGAGAGCTTATGTCAGATGCAATCGTGTTTCAGTAGGAACCTGCAGAAGAACTGACTTGTTGACAGTCTGGCCTGGCTTTCCATTTAAGTGGTGAGACAAGGTTTCACCAACCTTCCTCACCTTCATTAACTGTCTTCATCGAGATCCAGATGGGCTCGAGTCAACTCGACACATGGAAAATGCGCTGATCGCACTCTGAAATTGTGCCACTAGGATCCCCATTGGATGCTGACCGGGAAGATAGCAGGTGGATGTGGAGGAAGGCGAGAGTGAGCAGGCAAGAAAAACGATGAAAAACGACACGGAACAATGAATGATTGGAGGCCATGTGGAATGACACGGAGGGTAAAGAGATGATTGGGAGTGTGTGGGCACAATACACAAGAGATGAGATATAAATGTGCGGGGGTGATGTGGCAAAGGGAGAGGAGTGTGATTGCTGTGGGCCGTATATCCAAGCATGCCCCGCTCGACCACTGAGATCCGTGCGTTGAATAGCCACAATGCACCAAACCATTGGGCTAACCCCAAACTTAGGATAAAGTGCATTTTCTAGGTTTTTTACCCCCCTCTTCTCGCATTTTATTCACCCAGGGGTCAACTCTTTAGGAAAACACCCCTTTACAAATATATGTGCTAGCATTAGGCTCTGTGGGGGATAGAGTTCTCCCTGCGAGGCTCCAAGAACTCCTTTTGCAGCTCTAGTGCCTTAGTGTTGGGTTGTGGAGTCATGCTTTGATATATGCCGAAGACCACATACTGACAAATTAAACTACCTTGCTTACAAACATAAAGAAAACACACATGCTCCAGGGAACTTATTTATGTACAATCCTAGACTAACTGATATTTTACAAAGGGCTAGGTGAAAGTGGACTTCCACCAAAGCCAGTTAGGTAACCCCCTAACTGAAAATCTATTTACTCTGTCACTGATTAATACAAAATAATGAAACTATGACAACAAAACGATTACATTTTCCACCTTTTCCCCTAATGACAAAGGTGGGATAAGGCTTGGAGGCTTTAACACCGGAAAAAATTGCAATTCCATGTACTCCCCTATAGGGTCATAAAATAGGTGACAAAACTTACTGGGTTGGTAACAGAGAAATACATGTTTGGTCTTACAGTTGCTCACGTTTGGTTGAATGGATGTGGCAAGTACAAGTGAGTGAAAGGTTGATGCAGGTTGTTGATCCACTTCGTCTGTGTCTGCTCCTATAACATATGTTGGTTGAGGGCAAGGAATCTCTTCGTGTATATCAATGACTAGATGTTCCTCTTTAACATGTTGCTGAACATCTTCTGCAGACCCAGGATGGTTGATTTCCACACAATGTCTCTCCTTAATGTATGAAGGAAAAGGCTCTATAGTATGGTCTTGGAATTCCTTCATATCCATATCAGAATCTGATCCCTAGCTTTCAAACATAGGTGGTTGCTCCCCAAGTCAACCAAATGTAAGGTTGGGGTCTGCTCTTCTTCTTTCGAGTACTCATCAAAGATGGGTGAGTGCGAGACTCTTTTATCTTGCAAAGAAAAATGAGTGACCTCTTGATTCTTCTCTCCAATATCGGGTGAAAATACATCATAGGAAACTTCTGGAAGGAACAGAGTAGACTCATCCTCCACAACTATCTCTCCTTTTATAATTGAGAAAGCAGGTGCATTAAGAGCAGAATTTGATATATCTATGGCTATGAAATCATCAATATTATCAATACTCATATCTCGAAGGTCTTCTTCTTAGGAGATAGAAAGAGGGAAACTTTCATCCACATTTGCAAGATAATCGCTCCTAACCTCGCTTTCTCTTTCAATCATCTCTTCATCAAACTTAAAAGAAACAACCACATATGCAATGCAACCTTTATATTCCACACAACAACTATGACAAATTAACTCAGAGGAATAATACCTTTGACAATGCTTATTGAAAGCTGTATGAAATTGTTCGAGGGAGGAGATACTAGCAAGGGGCAAGGAGTGATACCACTCATGAGCATCTCCTGCTAGTGAGAACATGAACATCTTTAATAATACATCCTCATGATGTATTTCCCACTCGTGCATGAGTTCATGAAACTCACGGAGATGTTGGGCAGGGTTGTCATCTTTATGTTCTTTAAATATGGGAAAAAAATCAACCCACTCGTCGATGGTAGGAACAACATTTGGAAAACCAGAAACATCAGATAAATCAAAAGGAGCAAACCTATGAGCCAAGATCTTGTCCATTGTAAGCCAGTGGAGTAGCCGTTCAATTTCAAAACAACGACATCACCATTGGATCCTTTAATCATGGAGTCGCTAGGTGAATGATGCGTAGTCTGAAAGTGTCTGGACTTTGTTCACCATCAAAGACCATATTTGGTCATTATCGTTCTCCTAGGGAGCCTTTCAATCCGAGACAATAGCTAAATCCTTCCCAAGAAAGATTTCTTTTCTTGATAATCCTCTCTAGGTAAGTTCCAGGTGTAGCCCGAGGTAGTTGTGTGGGTCTGCCTCTGGAATCCACGACCAAGATAGTGGAGTCGCTAGGTGCACAGTTGCAATCTTTGATGTACTGAGTTCTGATGCACCTTCAGAATCAATAAGCTTTGTCATTCAATTCCAAGGAAATGTCTTCAATTTGTTCCTCGACAATGATGCCATAAATGTTAACACTAGAAGTGACCCTCCGATTGTGAAGAGGGTAAGCCCAATACCCATGAGAATTATATGGTGGATGTTGGTTTTATATGGATGGGGGTGGATGGACAAAACTCAGAATCTGAATGATGTTCAACACAGGACTGGACAAGAAATGTACAGGGAAGTGAGGGCCACGTTAACTTTGGTTAGTAAGTTGAGTTAAAGCGAGAGCAGAGGGAAGACTTAGTGAGGGAGTTGAACGAGACTGCTATGGGCATCAGGCCTTCCAGTAGCTCAGGGAGAAAAAGCTCGAATTCAAGAGCAATCTGGAGCCCAAGTTTCAGACACTGAATCATGATGTGAGCAACATAGTTACAGTAGTAGGATGATCAAACCTCCATCATCTTGCAACTGCAATAGCTCGACTGGATCTTCCATGCATGAGCCATCCAATGTAAGAGGGAGAAGACAACACAGGGAAAGGAGTAAAACCGATCATGATGAAACTATAATCAAACCTCCATTATAACCACATAACGATCCTCGGCTGGATCATCCATACTCGAGTGTTTCAAATTTTTTTTACAAATAAAATGAAAAGAAACAGGAATCTGACTTCTATTAACATGAAAGTCTCAAATCGATTACATAACCAGAGAATAGCTTTGGCATCACAAGCATTACGAAAATTGGGAGCCTTGCTCAACCATCCCTCCTTAACAAAAATATAAGAATGACTCCTATATACTCGGAACGAATCGCCACTAATTACAGAGGCATGCTCGAGTCTTTGCATTCAAGGATTTACATTTGCATGTTCTCTGGCAGACTGCGCATGCAGTCTTCTATCAGACGCAATCGTGTTTCAATAGGAACTTGTAGAAGAACCGACTTGCTGACAATCTGGTCTGGCTTGCCATTTAAGTGGTGAGACGAGGTGTCACCAACCTTCCTCACCTTCATTAACTGTCTTCATCGAGATCCAGATGGGCTTGAGTCAACTCGACACCTGGAAAATGCGTTGACTGCACTCTGAAATTGTGCCATTGGGATCCTCATTGGATGCTGACCAGGACGATAGCAGGTGGACATGGAGGAAGGCGAGAGTGAGTGGGCAAGGAGAATGGTGCAAACCGACATGGAACAACGAATGATTGGTGGTTGTGTGGAATGATGCAGAGGGCAGAGAGATGATAGGGAGTGTGTGGGCGCCAGTACACGAGAGTTGAGGTGTAAAGGTGTGAGGGTGATGTGGCGAAGGGAGAGGAGTGTGATTGGTCAGGAGGGGGACACGGAAATGCTGGTGGAGGTGACATGGAGCGGGAGTATGAGACACATTTCAGGAGGCGAGTGGGGAAGATGTGACAGTGGGAGAGAGTGAAAGGTGCACAAGAATGTGAGAGGAAGAGACAAAGGGGAGAGAGAAAGGTGCACAAGACGTGAGAGGAAGACAGTTTCATGAGCGATGGCGCAAGCTGCCCACCTTCCGGAAGCGTAAGCAATTTAGTGCTGGGTCCGAGTTCACAAGGAGGCACCATGACAGTGGGGACCCGCATTCAAAAACCATCATCTCGCACTCGCTAGCGAAGGTCCCCGGGGGGGTCCGAGCTGGGCTGTGGGCCGTAGATCTTAGCGTGCCCCACTCGACCGCTGAGATCTGCACACTGAATAGCCACAATGCGACAAACCATCAGGCTAACCCCAAACTTAGGATAAAGTGCATTTTGTGGGTTTTTTACCCCCCTCTTCTCGTGTTTTATTCACCCAGGGGTCAACTCTTTAGGGAAACACCCCTTTACAAATATAAGTGCTAACAGGGCATATAAGAATATTCAGTTTGTTACCCCTCATAATGGCATGAGTGATAAATTGTGATTCTCATCACATGACAAGAGTCTCAACGATGACATGTGGGGACACATACCTTTGGGAGACATTTCAGGCCACGAATTGTACAATGCATATGAGATCAATCCACCTTTGCGCAAATCAATGAATCAATCCCCTTGAGTTTTAATTTATGGATTGTTTCATACTTTGGTTATTTTGGGGAGCTTAGTTGAGAAGGTTGGGAGGGTTGTTGCAACTAACTCCTAGTTTATTCATTGTTGATTTGGTTGATTGGAGTTAGCTAGAAGAGATAATGTTATTTTTATTTTCTTATGATATTTTATTGGAGGACATTGAGATCTCAACAAAATTCTTGCTAATTTTAATAAGCAAGTAGTTGAGGATCTTACTTTTATTGTATGCACTGGAGAGAAAAGTGAATATATAACAATACATCATTTTTATTTGTATTAGGAGTTGGAGCTCAAATCTATATAAGGACTTGCTCACTCCATTTCTAACTTTGATTGGAATGGATGTATTTGTGAGAAAGTTAGCTCCAAGTTTTGAATAACTTTTCCTTTCATCTATGTAAGTGGTGATTTTACTTATGTGTAAATTTATTTGTGGATTTGTTGTAGGGAATATACTTGGAGGTTAGAAATTTTGCATGATTTTGAATTTCATAGGAAAATAAGGTCATAGAGGACCACCATGCTACATTGGGGGAGTCTATAGTGATGTAGTTAATTTATGTCATATGCTCTATATTCATCTACCTTTTAAAGATGAAAACATTTCACATGCTATATTTAAGTAGTAGGTGTGTATGTATACAATTTCAGGGCAAGGGGTCACCTTACACTTTCTTTAAGTAGTGGCTCTTAAGTGACCCTCTCCCTCACTTTTCTTGTAAAATTATAATCACCAAAACTTATCATTGAACCAAGTTTATGTTGATGATTACAACTACGTGAGACATCCTCTAGGACACAGACTGAGTGAGTCGGCCTGAGAGAGAGCCCATGAGTTGGGTGTGCCCATGAGATGGGTGTGTTTTTCCTCTCTGCGACGAAGATGGAACATTGTGTTCCTTTGTGTGGGGTGAGGAAGCCCATGAGTTGGGTGTGCCCATGAGATGGGTGTGTGGTTCCTCTTTGAGACAAAAATGGAATGTTGGGTGCCCCTATGTGGGGTGAGGAAGCCTATGAGTTGGGTGTGTTGTTCTCTCTGAGACAGAGATGAAACTATGTATTGGTCTCCTCTGTGTAGAGAATTGAGATGATGTGATACTCTAGATGATTCTCCTGTGAGACACAATGAGATAAAGATCTGCTGAGTAGGACATTCCTGTGGTTGAGCATAGTTAGACGTGATCCTAGTGGTTGAGCACTAGTGAGTGTGTATTCTGATGATTCTCCTATGTGACGCAATGAGATAGAGACTTGGACATCCCTGTGGCTAAGCACAGATGGATGTGGCCCTAGTGGGTGTATGGGATCCCTTGCTATATTGTCACAAAGTTATACTTACCTGTAACCATATTTGTGATGTAAAAGGTACAGGTCAGCCCCACCATAAAGTGAAATATAATTAATGTAAAAGATAATTGATATGGTAATTATTAATTATATTGTGAGTTATTGAGGTCAACCTTATTGTGCCAATAGACACTACTTTTGATATGTCCAGTCTAATATAAATAAAGGTAATTTTCCCATTGAGGAAACATAATACAAGTGTGAGTTTGGAAATTTCAACAAGTACTTGTTCTTGGGCTGAAGTGTGCACCTCTCTTGGTCACTAGCTTTCTAGGTTTTGTGAGTACACTTTTTTGTGCTAGGTTTATGGTGTGGGAGGTATTTCTCTTGAATAATATAGAAAAGGATTGGCTGGGTTTTCTTCCCTTTTTGAGAAGGGTTTCCCATGACACTTCTTGTGTACTTGTGCATGGTATTTATTTTTGTGATCTTGGTTGCTGCAAAAAATTGTTAATGGTGAAACTGCAATTGTATATGGTTCAAGTAAAATGCTAAAATTGGAATGAAATTCATGCTTGAGCTTAGCTTAATGAAAAAACAACATGGAATTAGAGCATAGATCTTGAAGAACCCATTGCACAAGCATCTAAATCCAAACATCCTTCCTTCTGCAGTTCTATACGACCTCTAGGTTTTGTTGCAATTATGTATCACCCCCCTTTTATGAAGTGATTCAGCCTCTAATACTTGGACGTTGAGGCTATTTTTGGCATAGGAGAGTATTACCTCCTCCAGCACATCTCCAGAGACTCTCAGAGTAAGATTTCGAGCATTTTGAATTTTTGGTCCTAGGGTTTCTAGAGTTTCACAAATTTCTGCAGAAATTTCAAAATTAGGGTTTTTGCAACCTCTTGAAGGAGCTCTTCAGCTCACCAATGTTCTTCTATCTCTTAAGGATTATTGTTGGCAGTCATAATCCCAACAAAACCTAAGGTTGCTAGCCTAGCCTAGCCATTAAGTTTTCTATCCATGTTGACCAGGGTTTGTGAAGAAATCTAAAAATATGAAGAACAAAACCTTGGTGGAAGATAGGCTTGACGGATCAGGAAACTTCAGCTCCTAGAAGTCAAGACTTCAGATCACCCTTGAAGAGGATGACCTATTAAGTGTGATACAAAAGACTTTACCAGAGACAAATACCGACGAAGAGAAGAAAATAAGAAAGGAAGATGATGTCAAAGAAAGGAAAATAATCATCTACTCAGTAAGAGATCATCTCCTACCTCGTATTTCCAACCTAAAAACAACTTATGAAATGTATGAAGCATTGAAGAATATGTTTGAGAGTGACAACATCCTTAGAGCCCTTACCTTAAAGGGCCATCTCCAAAGTATCAAGATGACAAAAGGTGATAGAGTTTCTACCTTCTTTATGAAGATGTCAGAGATCAGAGATCAACTAGGTGCCATTGGAGAAGTCATATATGACAGAGAACTTGTTTTGTCCACTCTCAATAATCTTCCAAAACACAGGGAACCTTTTCTTCAAAGTATCAGTGGAAGGGAAAAACTAGCCACTTTTTATCATCTGTGGACAGACTGTACCCAAGAAGAACTTAGACTTAAATCTAGAGGAGTGGAAGACTCCCCTTATGACATTCATGCTCTTGCACTTCATATAAAGAAAGGAGGAAGATTTAAAAGAAACTTCAGGAAAAATTTCAAAGATGAGAAAACTTCATCAACTTTAGGTTATGATCAGAGAAGAGACATGACAGAGATCCAGTGCTTCAGATGTGACAAATATGGACACTATGCGAGAAATTGTCCTACCAGGAAGAAAGGAAGACAATATGCTTCCACCGCTGACATTGATCTAGACCCACCTCAAAAGGATGAAGACAAGAGAGATGAGGATTACTTCCTTTAAACCAAATGAAAGATTGAGCATGACTGCAGACCCAAGTGAATTATTTGTTTTAATAATTAAAACTATAGTTGATTGCATTCTTAATAGTGAAGGGTATTATCTCTAGTGTGAGATCCCTCATGACTTGGACCATTATCCCTGGTACGAGAGTCCAACCTTTATTGATTTATTATTATGGTAGTACAAAGGTCATCAAAATACTATAGTGTCAATAGAGCACATGAGAAGACTTAAAATCTAGCAAACAAGAAAAATAAGATATCTATCCTTCAAACTTCAGAGGGAGTTACTTGACACCAGAGGGAGTCAAACAAATTGAGAAGAAGGAAGAGACAATACGTTCTCCCCTTCAACAATTCAGAGGGAGAAAATTATTGATCCAGTTGCTTCAGTTGATATTCCCAGAAAACATTGCAATAGGCCATGAAAGGCATGTCTGATCTCGCCAAAACTCTGCAAGGGGCAGAGGGACATGCAACTGATGGAAGTGTCGAGAAATATAAAGCGAGATTTCTGGCTAGAAGATTCCCACAAACATAGGGAGTTGTCTATGATAAGACATTTGATCCAGTAGTCCAATACACTTCCATCTGTACTATCATCCATGAGTTGGAAACTACATCAGATGGATGTAAAGACAACCTTTCTCAATGGTGAGATTGAGGAAGAATTTTACATCGAGCAGACAAAAGGATTTGTGATATATGACCAGAAATATCATGTGTACAGGTTGAAGAAATCCATGTATGGACTAAAGAAGACACCTCAAAGATGGATGGATTCTTGATGATTTTGAGTTTCAACAAGAGTGTTTCTGACCCAAACCTATATTATTACTTTGTTGGTGATGAGAGACTGATTTTGGTGACTTATCCAAGAATCCTTGTTGTTGGATACAAGCAAGCTTTGAATTCTGATTTCGAGATGAAGGATCTGGGTATGATGCACTACTTCTTGGGACAAGAAGTATGGCAGAGGACTGATGAGATTTTCCTGAGACTAGGAAAATATACAGTGAGGATATTAAAGAAGTTCAATATAACTGAAGCAAATCCATGCCTACACCGATGGTGATGGATTTGAAGAAAATGAATGATGATGATTCAAACAAGATTGATTCACAACTGATTGGATCATTGATATATATGGTCAACACCTGACCCAATATATGCTATGCAGTAAATGCACTTAGTCATCTGATACAGACTCACTAGATAGGAGCGAAACATGTATTGATATATCTATGAGGCACAATTGGATATGGCTTAAGATATTCCTACAATGTAGACTTGAGTTTGCAGGGATATGTCGATTGGGAAGGGAGCGTAGTAGACCGGAAGAACACGTCTAAATGTTGTTTTACCTTGGGGTCTACCATGGTTTCCTGATGCAGCAGGAAACAAAGCTCTATGGTATTGAGTATCGTAGGAGAAGAGTATAAAGCATTGAGTGTGGCAGTGCATGAAGCAGTGTGGTTTCACAAGCTTCTGACAAGTTTATTTGATCATAAGATGGATCCTATTATTATTGTAATAACCAGAGCTGTGTGAAGCCCTCTGAGGACCCTGTGTTTCATGACAGATCGAAACACATTGAGATAAAATATCATTATATCCGAGACTTGGTGTAGAAGAAAGCAGTACATGTGCAATACCTTCCTACACATGAGCAGATTGCAGATTTCTTCACCAAATCGCTTGTCAAGATGAATTTCGAGTACTTCCATGAGATATTGGCTTGGTGAAGAATACCTCCCTATCTGAGAGGGAGTGTTGATTACTACAACCAAGATTAAGTTCGAGTACTTATGTGAGAAAGTTGGCCTGGTGGAGAATGCCTCCCTAGCTAAGAGGGAGTGTTGATGATTACAGCTGCATGAGACATCCTCCGGGACACAGACTGAGTGAGTCGGCCTGAGAGAGAGCCCATGAGATGGGTGTGTTGTTCCTCTCTAAGACAGAGATGGAACGTTGTGCAACCCTATGTGGGGTGAGGAAGCCTATGATTTGGGTGTGCCCATGATATGGGTTTGTGGTTCCTCTCGAAGACATAGATGGAATGTTGTGTTCCCCTATGTGGGGTGAGGAAGCCCATGATTTGGGTGTGTCGTTCTCTTTGAGACGAAGATGAAACGATGTACTGGTCTCCTATGTGCAGAGAGTTGAGATGATGTGATACTCCAGATGATTCTCTTGTGAGACACAGTGAGACAAAGATCTGCTGAGTTGGGAGTTCCTATGGCTGAGCACAATTGGACGTGATCCTAGTGGTTGAGAACTAGTGAATGTGTATTCTGATGATTATCCTATGAGACGTAGTGAGATAAAGACTTGGACGTCTCTGTGTCTAAGAATAGATGGACGTGCCCCTAGTGGTTGAGCACTAGTGGGTGTATGAGATCCCTTGCTATATTGTCCAAGAGTTAGACTTACCTGTAACCCTATTTGTGATGTAAAGGGTACAAGTCAGCCCCACCATAAAGTGAAAGATAGTTAATGAAAAAGATAATTAAAATGGTAATTATTAATTATATTGTGAGTTATTGAGGTTAGCCATGTTGTACCAATATAAACTACTTTTGCTATGTCCAGTCTAATATAAATAAAGGTAATTTCCCCATTGAGGAAACATAATACAAGTGTGAGTTTGGAAATTTTAGCAAGTACTTGTTCTTGGGCTGAAGTGCGCACCTCTCTTGGTCGCTAGCTTTCTAGGTTTTATGAGCACCCTTTTGTGTGCTAGGTTTATGGTGTTGGAGGTATTTCTCTTGAAGAATATAGCAAAGGATTGGTTAGGTTTTCTTCCCTTGTTGAGAAGGGTTTCCCAGGATACTTCTTGTGTACTTGTGCATGGTATTTCTTCTTGTGATCTTGGTTGTTGCAACAAATTGTTAATGGTGAAACTACAATTGTCTATGGTTCAAGTAAAATGCTAAAATTGGAATGAACTTCATGCTTGAGCCTAGCTTAATGAAAAATCAATAGCTTAGGTGTTTAAAACATGTAAAATGGTTGTCTATAGGGCTTCGACTTTCCCTCTTGAAATTACGTAAGTGACTCCATAACACAAATAGGTGAGGCACTGGTCTCCCTTTCACTCATCACCCCAAGCCCGTCATAATTTTTTCCTTCTTTTTCATCTACATTCTTTCTAGGTTCTCTTTTGATGTAGGAGCATTGAGAGCATGGTTATGGGTTAGCCAAAAGCCTAGGATGAGGATTATGACTGATGATGATGTAGGGGTAATAAAAGGTACAGGTATGAAGACTCATTATGGAAGAATGGTTGATGAACCATGTACGCGAAAATATTTCTTAGAGAGCTGGTGGATACAATGGATGACAACCCATGCACTGTTACGAGGAAAATCACTCTATGGCATGGGGTAAACCACAATAGATGAAAATGACTGCAGAAATCAATTATAATCTCATGTATGCTATATAAATAAATATGATAACAAGACAAGATAAAGATCCCACCTCGTCCAAACGTTTGATGAAGTCCACTGTTGAGCACTTTACTTAAAGAAATACACCTACAACTTGTTCTCAAAAACCAAGATATACAAGCATATGGTGATAATATATAGAGTTAACACATACAATATTTATAACAAATATGCCCATGGAATAACAATTCAAATATTTGCAAGACATTAATTGGACGAGAAAAGAGTATTTCTATTAAAATATAATCAACATAAGTGTATGAATGACAAACTTCCGTGTCGACACGTTCGAAACARAGAAACTAAGTCCTTTCCAGTTGGGACTCCACCACTTCAATCCTCCACCAAAGGCAAGCTCATATAAGAGAGACAATGAGGTTCTCCATTAAATAGGGAAGAGCTTGGGGGATGAACAATGTGTTCAGACTTAAAAGGACAAAGGGATGCAGACTCAATATGAAGTGAATAATTTCTCCAGAGTAACTTTGCTCTCAAAGTTGAATTTTTCTCCCCTTCTCCATAGCTTGGATAAGGCCCATTTGTATCCTTCAAATGGAACTGAAAGGCCGAATCAGAACGTTTCCAGTACATGGAAGGTTAAGGATCATGGATTCTGTGACGTGACATGGAAACCCGACACCATTTTTTAACTTTGAGCACAAAATCTGATGTATGCGGGTTGTAATGGTGCAACCTGCGTATACACATATTGTATAGCTGTTAGGGCGCGTATATGTGGAAAAATATAATTTTTAGCTCTGGGAACTACAAAAGGGGACTTCAAGTTTGCATAGGGGAATGGAAAAGACCTTTTAAGCAAGTTTGCATGAGGTGAGGCAAATCTTGCTATAATAGATGCCCCCTAATGTGTGAAGTTAGAGGAGTATCTGTGATGGCCGAAATGCATTATAATTCCCATAAGTGGAGTAATGGAGACCCAATTGGACGAACTAGTTGCTCATAAGAATAATACAATCCATAATGACTTTGTGCACATGGCTGCCAATTTAAATTACACTACAGATCCATGTGGAAATATACCAAACAGTTATTCATGGCCATGAATAGCCAATATAAAAGTAGATATATGCCATAGGCTGTCATAATCACGAACAAGGCCATTAGCTCTCCCTTGCAATACAAAAGTAGATACACTTCCTCATATTTGTTAATGGCATCATTAATAAACCCATCATCTTAAATTAGTGTACTTCACCCAATAAAATTTAAATTAAATTTAAGAACATAGAATTAATGAAATATCTAACGACATTGAGAACAACTAATTCAACTAACTCCTTAAATTTATAACTTTATTCTTTGTATATATATATATATATATATATATATATATATATATATATATATATATATATATAAATGAATTATATTCAATATTTTTTAATACCTCAATACTAATATGAATTATATTCAATATTTTTTAATACCTCAATATTAATATTATTATTTTTTAACGTAAAAATATTTTTATAAATTTTGTTGCCATGATTATCGAGCATTAAGAAGGGTGTTTGCAAACAAATAAAGTTGTTTAGGATGCTTGGAATCAAAAGTAAAAAATATTTTTATAAATTTTGTTGCCATGATTATCGAGCATTAAGAAGAGAGTTTGAAAACAAATAAAGTTGTTTAGGATGCTTGGAATCAAAAGTAAAAAATTCGTCCTTGTGATGATGATAAATAAGAAGATGAATACACACTTTGAATGTACATATATACAGTAATATTTGGGTTGTGTTGGTGGATTATAATTATTTGACACTCTAAATGATTATTATGACTTTCATCCCAATTCTAAATGATTATTACTTTCATCCCAATTGGACCATATCTCAACATGAAATTCATGGGAGAGTCTTTAAAGTGATTTCTATTGTAACAAAAAACGTGGGTGTTTTTTCCCATATGTACCCTAACTTTAAAAACTTTGTTCTTTGTTTCCATTTTTAATTAATAGATAGGGGATTTAATTAAAGAAATTGAAACAATGTAATAATAAGGTGGACTAAAGTATTACTTTTGTGAAGGCGAGCATGTTGACATTTTCTTTTATATGGGTTATACTAATGTTATGATTAATTGGGAATGTTTTTGGAATTTTTAAAATTTTGATGTGGATATTCATTATATTAAGTTTAAAAGGATATTTGTTATTATGTGTGTATTTGGGTAAAACTTGATTTGAGTTAAGATTTTTAATAAGATTGCATTGAAGATAAATGATTTTTGTTGAAACCAAGAGTTAGATTAGAATGCAAATTTCTATTGTATGGTGTGCCAAGAAATAGACTATTTGAAAGATGCATATCCCAAAACCAAGATTTTACTAGGAAAAAGGTAAACTTTTGTGAAGGTGAGCATGTTGATATTTTTTTTTATGTGGGTTATATTAATGCTATGATTAATTGGAAATGTTTTTGGAATTTTTAAAATTTTGATGTAGATATTCATTATATTAAGTTTAAAAGGATATTTGTTATTTATGTTTGTATTTGGGCAAAACTTGATTTAAGTTAGGGTTTTTAAATAAGATTGCCTTGAAGGTGAATGATTTTTGTTGAAACCAGGAGTTAGATTAGAATGCCATGCTTGAGGAATTTAGGTCTATTATAAAGAACAATGTTTGGGACATTGTGCCGAGGCAAAAAGACAAATCAGTGGTATTTTCCAAATGGATCTATAAGATCAAACATGCAACTGATGGAAGTGTGGAAAAGTTCAAAGAAATATTTGTAGCAAGAAGATTCACTCGGAAAGAAGGAATCGACTACGAAGAGACTTTTTTCCCCTGTAGCTAGGTATACCTCCATTTGAACTATTATTGTTGTAGCTTCCATTCTTGGTTGGAAGCTACATCAGATGGATGTAAAAACAACATTCTTGAATGGAATGATTGAACATGAGGTCTTTGTGGAACAACCAGATGGTTTTGTACTGCATAACAAAGGCACTGATGTATGTAAGCTATGGAAGGCCTTGTATGGTCTTAAGCAGGCTCCTAGAGTTTGGTATGACAAGATTGACGGCTTTCTTAAAAGCCTGGGCTTTTAGAAAAGTGATGTTGATGCAAATCTATACTTCAAGGTAAGAGGTAACCAACTTGTTATACTAATTTTGTATGTTGATGATCTCTTTATAATGGGAGATGAAGGGCTAATATCCTAGTGTAAGAGGGAGATAACCTCAGAATTCGAGATGAAAGACTTAGGCTTGATACATTACTTCCTAGGATTGGAAGTGTGGCAAAGACAGGGCAAGATATTTCTGGCACAAGGAAAATACATAGTGGATGTACTAAAGAGGTTCGGTATCATGGATTGAAAATCCATGTCTACTCCGATGGTTACCAACCTGAGGAAGCTGCATGATTCTGATACAGGTTCAGATTTGGTGGATCCCACCATGTATAGGTACCTGATTGGATCATTGATGTACATGATCCACACGAGGCCATATATATGCTATGCAGTGATTGCAATGAGTTAGTTCATGACTAAACCGAGACAGAGACACTGGGTGGCAACAAAGAACATCTTGAGATATCTCAGAGGGACCATTACTTATGGTTTGAGATATACATCCAGTGGTGGTTTATTTCTGCATGGGTATGCAGATGCTGACTCGGTAGGAAGCCCAGCGGATCAAAAGAGTACTTACAGATACTACTTCAGTTTAGGATCCACTATGATCTCTTGGTCAAGTTGGAAGCATGGATCCATTGCACAGAGTAGAACAGAGGCTGAGTACATTGCAACAAGTTATGCTAGCAAGGAAGCAATATGGCTCAGAAAATTGGTTTTTGGGTTGTTTGGTGACAAGCTCGAGACGACGGTGGTTCACTATGATAATCAAAGTTGCATAAAATTGATAGAGAACCCGATATTTCACGATAGGTCAAAACATATTGACATGAGGTACCACTACATCCGAGACTTGGTCCAGAGAAAAACTGTAAAGTTACAGTACATAGCCACGAGCGAGCAGGTAGATGATATCCTGACCAAGCCTCTGACCTTGAGCCAATTTGTGCAGCTGAGAGGTAATCTTGGTGTGGTTGAGAATGACTCTTTTGTTGAGAGGGAGTGTTAAATTTGGTAGCATTGACAATCATTCTCCAATGAGAGGCCATATGGGCCACCCTGAGGCTAGCCAGGGAGATTTGGAGAATCAACCAGTCTTGTGAGGTATTGACAAAAGCCAGGGGGAACGTACAACCTCTGTGAGTCAAACCAAAAGTCAGGACGAATGAAATAATATGTAAGTCTAATGCAAAAGTTAGGGGGAACGTACAACCTCTGTGAGCATAGACAATCTAGTGCAAAAGTCAGGGGTAACGTACAACCTCTTTGAGCATCGACAGACTAGTGCAAAAGTCAGGGGGAACATACAACCTGTGTGAGCCTAGTCAAGCCTTGTGAGCCATGAGCAAAAGTCAAGGCATCTAGCAAAAGTTAGGTTGAATATAAAATTCCTATGAGCTAGAAACAAACAATATTCCTAATATTGCAAATGATATAAATGTATTGATCTAGTGCATTGGCATGTGTAACATTATTCACCGTGAAGAGAATTTTGAATTTCCTTGTAAAGAGTTGAGTTGTAACTGAAGTCTTAAGTCTAGTTCTATTTTCGAACTAAATTGTAATGTTGAGTTGCAACTAAAGTATCAAGTCTAGTTCTATTTCCGAACTAAAGTGTAATGTTGAGTTGCAACTGAAGTATCAAGTCTAGTTCTATTTTTGAACTAAAGTGTAATGTTGAGTTGTAATTGAAGTCTTAAGTCTAGTTCTATTTTGGAACTAAAGTGTAATGTTGAGTTGTAACTGAAGTCTCAAGTCTAGTTCTATTTTCGAACTAAAGTATACCAGTCTCAAGTCTAGTTCTATTTTCGAACTAAAGTGTAATTTTGAGTTGT
Source organism: Picea sitchensis (assembly GCA_010110895.2). Lineage (NCBI taxonomy): Eukaryota > Viridiplantae > Streptophyta > Pinopsida > Pinales > Pinaceae > Picea > Picea sitchensis. The sequence continues at coordinate 107,976 of SNQJ01S0024590.1, read as the reverse complement.
AACTAAAGTCTCAAGTCTAGTTCTATTTTCGAACTAAAGTATACCAATCTCAAGTCTAGTTCTAAGTTTGAACTAAAGTATGAAGCTGAGTTATGATTAAAGCATGCAAACAAATTACTATTTCGAGCCTCTCCTCTTATCCTCTTCAGCCTATATAAGCAGAGGTCGACCCGTCTCTTCAACACAGTTTGATATGCAAGTTAAGGGTGAAGCAATAGAGGAGCATATCAGTGATAAAGAGGCAACATACCAAAGAAGCGTATCAGTGTTGTATATCAACAATAGAGGATGTATATTAGAGGCGTATATCAACAACATATCAGTGTTGTATATCAACAATAGAAGCAACATATCAGAGGTGTATTTCAGCAAGGTCTCTTAGGTCTTTGTCATGTTAGATTCATCTTGGCAAGCTCTTTAAGAATAGAACATTCATGGTGGATATTTGTAAGTGATCTTACATTATTAATGCAATAAAGGAATATCATTTGCTGGGGTTTTTCTCCCTGTACAGGGTTTCCCTAGGGTATATGTGTTGTTGATGTGCATGCTTACTTATCTACATAGTTATTGTTATTCGATTATGATTTGGTATTGTTGAAGTGTATTAAGTTGGAATCAAAGTATTGAAGAAAATAAAAGAATTAATCCACATAAGAAAACAAGCTCATAATTTAACACTACCATCATTGATTCTAAAAATAATACATGTAACTTGACATCCATAGAGGGCACATAGGGATTAAATCCAACTCAATATCACTTTATAATATTATATTAGTATATGACGAATGGTTTAACTCAACTTATTGCCATCAATATTGTTGGGCATTTGTCTTGTTCCATGCAATAAGGTGCCTAACTCAAATCCCGCTATGACATATAGACGAATGGGCACATAACTTAGTGCTATGACCATCCATGTTGCGCTCCGCCCTTGGGTGAGGTGCCCTAGTCTATGCTAATGGGTTCATTTGTCAGGATGACATTCATAAACATGGGAAAGAACCCCTTGGGTTTCCCTATGAGATTTTATTTGGAAAAGAAATATTATATTGATATATGATAATCTTATGCCACCTTGTAATAGTTTTTACAACTATAAAATCTATTTCCCTATTATAGACACTACTAAAAACAAGACTATAGTATTATAAATCCCTGTTAAGGCTTCCTAAGAGACATTTTATCTCTTACATGTCACATTTTTACATCATGTTCGCATCATAATGTAATGAAAATGACACAAACTCAATACAAAAAGGCAAAGACATGAGAAAAACAATGACACAAAAATTGACTTTTGCGTCAGATTGTCTCTACGTTTCGGAAATAAAGAGAAAACTCAAGGTCACTTTCATTTCATTTTATCTTGATCTTGTGGGGTAGATGGTGAGCTAAAGAATTACAAAAAATTTATGAGCTCTTGAACCCCCTAACTTATAATTAATTTATTGACTAGGGTGCATAATCTTGTGAAGTGTTGTACACTATTTATGAAACCCTTGAGAATTCAAATGTTGTTGAATTAATTTTGCATTGATAAAAGTACCATAAAACTAAATGTTGCTAACCACAACTATCCTAGCAAGGGTTTAGTTATTTTGCAACATGATTCATCCAAGGAACAAAGTGCCCCTTTATCTCTTTAGATTCAAGGCTACAAAACTCCTTCACACTTTAGAACTTTAAAACACAATGCATGAAAATAAAGAACCACTAAAATAGTAATTAGATGTTGTAGGAAAGAAAACTAATTTCTAAGGGAAACAAGATGAATGCTAGATAAAATAAAATTGATGAATTCTACAATTGTTATAGCATTAATTGCCACCTCATATGCATCAATGACATGTTGTCCATACCCTTTCCCTACTTGCAAACCCAGTTCCCCTTTTCCTCCTCATAAACCATCAAAAAACCCCATTTTATGACATATACACACCCTAGCAGTCATACGTAGCATGTACATATGCATCTTACTCATTTGCAGGGAGTGTACGCATTTTCTTAGCTAAAAAAAATAATAAATTCCATATCTTTGGGCGGGGTTTATGGGTTCTCCTGGTTCCTAACCCCCTGTTAGTCGTCTACAACTACTACAACCACTTGGAGAGAGTATAAAAAGAGCCAAGGGGTAGATGAGAAGACATCATACCTTGAAGCATCATTATGCTGGTCAATTCTCACCAGAGTCTACAAGCCCTTATTCCGAGTCCATGAACATTCCCTTTGGCCTGGAAATCCTTGTTTCTAGTAGTATTCACTCACTTCATATTTTCATAAAGAAGCCATATTTATTTCTTGGACTCGCTGGAGTGAAAAACCAGGAGTTATAGTTGATCTTCAATGGCTCGATGGAGGAACCTGGATGCCAGTTCTAGATTAGTGTCGTAGCAGACGTAGGTTGTAGCATTCCTCATTTCTGTTGTAAAGTTAATAGCGAGATCTATTTCCCATTTATTTTTGTGTTTTAGTTCATGATTTTCTCATTGGAATATTCAATGATCTAGAATACTAATTGATTGGATTTCAATTGTTACATTTTGAAAGTTAGTTATTCTCATAACTACCTCTCTTGCAACT
>SNQJ01S0024590.1:87449-97480 GCA_010110895.2 Picea sitchensis | reverse complement strand
TACATTCAACTTTCCCTCAATATATTTACATATTATATTTTATACAATATCATTAATCAACTTTAATTTTTAATGAATATTAATACTTCAATTAAATTAAATATAAAATATTAAAAATAAAATTCTTAAATATTTTTTTTTTACACAAACTCGAAATTTTTTATTAATAAAAAGGGCACGGTCGAGGTCGTTGAGTACACGATAAAAAGTTGATATAGACAACAAAACCCAACATCACTATTCTATCATAGCCCAAAGTTTCTTACCAAGCATATAATGCCTAACATTTCTTCCAAATTCAATACTATATCCAAAATCTAGAAAAAATTAAAAAAAACAAAAACAATACATATCAGTAATTGTGAAATTTCATGTTAGAGCTCTTCCTTTATCTCTTCTTCTTCTGGAATATCCACAGGCACATTCAAATATGGTAGAATCTTCATTCCTTTTTCCCCCTAGCAGTTGAAGTCTCCCATATCCTGCTTTGGAACTGATGATTCTGAAGGTGAAGTCCTCATATCCAATTGAGGTTGCAGTGACTCTCCCTGCATGCGAAGGAAATCCACTTCATCATGAAGTTGGTTTCTTAACATTCTATGTTGAGCCAGAGTATCAAGAGCGAAAGATATGGTCGAGCTGTGTGAGTCAACCTTGATAGAAAGACATTGGGTGGAAGGAAATTTATCCTCCATGGACTCCGTCATCTCTGCTACCTGTGCGAACTTAGGTTCTTTTCCTTTAGCCATGTTTGTAATACGATTACAGGAATTGGATTCTATAATTTTTGAAATCTCCTCAAAGAAACTACCAAATGGGCTTACCAACACGAATTTAGCACCCAAAAAAACCCAGATTTTCTAGAGAGAGGGAGGAATGAATCACTCCCCAAGAAACCCTCTACTAATGGCCATTATACTTCCTGTCTGGAAAATAAGAACATACTTAAAACCAACTGGAACCAGAAAATGTTTAGCAAGGATTACCGAGATTCCAACATGCAAATGACTCCATAGAGGAATGGCCTCTATCCACAAAGGAAGCCAGAAGAATAATCCACCTTGAAGCCTTCCACGATATGAGTCCAACCAACTAAGACTACCCCCTTATGCATCCATCGTTGAGAATTCAGATCTAGAATCAAATTTATTGTTCTTTGCTCCTTGATTATGATATATATATAACATGTCCCCCCAAAGTGAGATTGAACTTGAAGAGATAACATGCATGAATTCATGATCATATATGATTTCCCATGCTCTATAGGTCCAAATGAAGCTATTGTGACATGTAATTCCCATTGTTGTGCAAATCCTTTCTTCATTACCTCCTTTGTGCTCATCAGCAAAGTCATCATCGCAGGGGGTGGATTCATATCCCAACATACTTTCGATGTTAAATTCCTAAGTGCTGAAGTACCCGAAGCTACTAGTTTGATCTTTGGGAAATTTTATGGTAGATGAGAATTTTGACATTCAGCTTAGCCATCCCTAGCTCCCGTCCTTTTTCTAATTTCTCCACACTCTGCACTTTTATTCTTATAGAGTTTAAATATGCCCCCATTTGACCCATTGCATGGGAGACAACTAATGAGGGGAGAGAAAGGATGTTTTTGAAGATAAGTACTCTATTTCTAGCCAACCATATCTTCCAACACACACATTTCAAGGATGTCTTCTAGATACGATGGAAGGTTGGTTTCGTATGAAAAGACTCCATGTCAACTTTTCTCCACTTTCCAATCAATACTTTACATGATGAAGGGCATACTATATTTTCCTTTAATTCCAAATATACCATCTGCAAGACTTGTTTGGAGTATTCACATTCCAAAAAGAGGTGTGATGATGATTCAAGGGCTTGTTTTCATAATTCACATCTGAATGGTCCTAAAAATCATAATTTAAGCAGGTTTTCCCTTGTGAGCAATTTGTTATGAACTAGTTGCCAACCAAAGATGTTTCCCTTTGAGAGACCATCAATGTTCCAGATTACTTACCATGTGTTATATTTTTCTGGAAGCCTGAGTTGCCTAGTTAGTTTCTTATACCCATCCTTAACCGAGTATCTAGAAGTTCCCCATCCCCTACTATCCCTTTGCTATAGTTGCATTGGGGTCGTCCCATTAATAATAAGAATAAAATATTGGAAATCCCTAGAGAGATGAGGAGGGATATCTCCCAAGTTGCAACCCTTCTAGAGTCCATTACTATGCCAGTCTGAGATGTCAAATAAAGAGAACTTTCCTTGAATTGATAACCACGCTCGAACAGGTTCCAAGGATGAAAATTATTTAAGGACCCCTACGTCATAGAATGAATCCTCCCAAACATTGATTTTCTTTCCATTCCCCGGAATCCAGATGAGAAAATATCAAAAGAAAGGAAGAGAGGCTTTTAACAGTTTCCAGATATGAGAGCCATCTTTATTGTCTGGAACCAAGTCCAAAATTCTTCTTCGATTTCTTATTAAATACTTGTGGAAAATTTCTTTCTTCCACCAATAATTACTGCCTGTAACCAATCTCTAGAGAATATTCCCCCCCAAAGTAATATTTATCCTTTCGGGGTCCAAGACTCTGATCCCTCCATGTTCTCTAGGTGCACATACAATGTTCCAGTTTACCATGTGATTTTTTTCTTTTTATCTTTACCTCCTTGCCACATGAATTTACAAATAAATTATTCCATGGCCTTTTTTGTTCCTACTCGAGCTAATAGGGATGAAAATTGAAATATTGGGAAGGATGATAAAACTTCTTTCACTAGGGTCAACCTTCCTACCAAATTCAACCAAATTTCCCCCCATTTTTCAAATTGATCTTTTATCTTTTGCAGAATGATTTTCCACGCCTCCCCAGGGAGTGATTTCAAGCTAATTGGCATTCCTAGGTATTTGAAATACTTCCATTCCAGTGAGAATGGATATTGAATAATGTTGGTTATCCTCATTAGTGAATTGGATCTTATATTCCATGCAAAAATTTGGCTCTTGCTTTTATAAATGAAGCCTCATGATGCCTCAACATATTGATCCAATACCAATTTAAAGTGACATGACATTGTTTTAGAGGCTCCTCCTAGCAATAGGGTGTCGTCAACAAACTAGGAGTGATTGATTCTCCTAACACCTATTGCAATCTTCAAACCAGGGATAGATACAAATCTACATTCATATTCTAATATTCTATTCAGAGATTCTGACATAAGAACATACAAAAAAGGAGAGAGAGGGAAACCATGCGTTAAACTTCTAGAAGCTTTAAAGAAAGTTGTTGATTGGTAGTTAATCAATGGGGCTATCCATGGATTTTTAATACAAGCTCCAATCCAAGATATAAAGGACTGATTAAAAACAATAAAATTTAATAATTCAATGAGGAAACTATGCTTGACTCTATCAAATGCATTATCCATATCGATTTTGATGACCATACCTTTTTCTCCATTTCCACAATTGGAGTCGATCACCTCTTGGACCATGATTACATTGTCCCAAATCTGCCTTTTTTCAACAAATCCCCCTTGATTTGGAAGAATAAGGTGTGGTAGCATGGGCTTCAACCTAATGCAATAATTTTTGCTAAGATTTTATAAGATACATTGCAAAGATATATGGGACGAAATATGTCAAAATAAGAAGCATTTTTCTCCTTGGGAATCAAGGCTAGAAAGGACAAGTATGTGGCACCACCCATCCTAAAGGATTTTTGAACACAACTGACCATTCTGATGAAATTGAATTTTATAATTGGTCAACATGTTATATAGAAGTGCAAAGTGAAACCATCTAGACCCTAATATTTATCTGGATCAAATTGTTTAATAGCTTCAAAGATCTCTTCTTTAGATACCACCTTAGTTAATTCAACATTCTTCTCCTTTGTTACCAGAGAAAGAATATGTGAGATGAATTGTTCACACTTCTCTTAATCATCTTCCCCATCCTCTGTACACAGGGTCACAAAGTGTGCAGAAGATGTCATCTTAATTTCCTCAAAGGAGGATATTAGCTCTCGTGACTGAGATTTTATTTCTTCAACTCTATTTCTCCATTTCCTTGCCTGGGCTTGCTTATGAAAGAAGGTAGTGTTTTTATCACTTGATTTCAACCATAATGATCTATATTTAAATCTCCAGATTGTTTCTTCATCTTTAAGAGATTTCATGTATTTCTGAAATGCTTCTTTTTCCCGAGAAAATAAGTTTTCATTTATTTATGAGCTATCCATACTTCTTTGTAAATCTTCCAGTTGTTTTTTGTATCTCTCTACTTCTTCCCGTGGAGAGGAAGGAGAGTTCTTAACCCAATCTTTGATAGCCTCTTTAGTCCTTTTTAACTTTTTTTCCCAAATATATATAGGGGAGCCAACCACCCATTGACACCAAGTACGAGAGACTAAGGGAGAAAAAACTAGATTTTCCAACCACAAGGGGTTGAAGCGAAAGGGAATGGGTCCTAGGTTTTTCTCTTTTGTAAAAGCCAAAGAAATTGAATGGTGATAAAAAATTCCCCAATGAATTATTTGAGAGGATATTTTGACCGAAAGGGACAATAGGGGGCTATGGATGAGAAAATGATCTCACCTAGCAACAATATGACCCATCCTTGCTCGTTTATTACTCCAAGTATATTTTCCTTTGTTAGGGTAGACATCAAACAGATCCAAACTGGAAACCATATCTTCCATTATTTCCCTAGAAGGGTCTCTTAATATGGAGCCACCTTTGTTTTCTTGAACATGCATAGTTGTGTTGAAATCTCCAACAATAATGCACTTTTTATGAAACCCAAAGTCCCTGATGCCCAACAAGGAATCCCAACATTCTAATTTCTCCTAGCAATTATTGGGCATGTAAACATTAATGATAGGATATACCTTACCTGAAGGAAGGTGTTTCAGCTTGACCATTATCCAGTGTGATTCCTCGAATATGCTTTCTTCATGGAAAATCGTTGCATTCCATAGAGTACATATTCCTCCTGAAGTTCCTCTTGCACTTATTGCTACTCCTATAATTGTTCTCCACAATTTTTTTAATTCATGAATGGCTTCAGGCCCTTTCATTTTAGTCTCCTAGATTAGAAGAATTTGTGGTTTTTCTTCTCTTATCAATTTTCCCATTACTTCTTTTTTATCTTTTAGCCTCATACCCCTACAATTCCAGGAGACTATCTTCATTACTTACTGACATATTTGAGTGCCCCCCCTTTAGAGGATTGGGAGGAGTTTTGACCCTTTGCAGGGAGCTTTCCACTTTTCCCATCTTTTCTGTATACTTCTTCCAAAGTAGCTTGAATACCAAGCTCTTTATCCCCGTTAGCCTCTTTTTCCCTTTTGTTTTAGTTGGATCTACTACCCACCTTTTTTACCTTTGAGCTCTAAGAGACCTCTATTTCTGATTCATCCCCAAATTCCTCCTGGTTGTCTTCCTCCAGTATAACAATAATACCAGAAGTCCCACAAGAGGGGATCTTGATGGGGGAAGGATCCCAAGGTTTACTTACTTCCGAGTCTTTCTGATTTGTTGTTTGTTCAACTTCCCTTTCTTGACGTGCCTAATTTTCTGCTAGTGTTTCCTTCTCCCTCGACTCTACTATTTCTGCTTCCATATTTTATAGGGCTGCATACTTGTTTATGCTAATTTCTGCTACATAATCTTCCTTCATCAGGGATTTCCCTTTGTTGGGGGAAGAGGGCGAATGGATCACTGCCTTCTTCTGTTGTTGTGCCATCACCTTGCTAAGGGATTTCTTTCATTTTTCTTGTCTCCATTGCTCTTGATCGTTTTCTTCTAGTTGATATACCTTTAGCCTGGGACAGTTCTTTTCAAAGTGTTCATACTCATGGAATGGGGTATTCACTCAGTGAACCTGTGACATAGTGCCTTCATTTGAGAGATATTAAATAATACCCCTATTTTCACTAGATATTGATAAATACCTTCCAAAATCAATTTATTGAAACCCCCTCCAAATACGTATTTCCAATAAAAGAAACCCATATTTTTACTAGATACCCCTTTTTATACCCCCAATACCTATAAACCCCTAAAGTCCCCACATTCCCCCCACAATACCTACAATATATTGACTTTATTTTTCACAATTTGAAACCCCCCTTTATGAATGAACGTGATAAGATATTGGTCAACAAGGTGAATCCCCCGCGACTCATGGTAGGCTTTGCATTTGAATGGGAGTTTCTCATAATCAACTTTTTGGATGTAGGTCCAGTTATCTAGGGTGAGTTGGATAGCCTTTGGCAACGCTTTTTCTAGATCTACTTCCACATAGAGACATGCATAGGATTGAAGGCCATCTCATGATTCGACACGATCAATGTATCTTCCCATCTTGTTTCCTATATTTTTCAAGGTTTCATCATTCGAGCAGTGAAGGGGGAGAAAGAGAATACGTACCCACACTGTAACTGCCGAGGGAATGCCATTTTTAGGGATGAAATTGGGCGTCGACTTATACAGATACATTCCTCTTGATCCCATAAAGTAAGGACCACTCCGGAAGATCAAATCTCTATCAACTTTGTTTTCAAAGAGAAAGACAAAAAAGTACTTACCACAAAACACTGACGACATTTTCCCTTGGATCTTTTTCTTCTAGTTTAAATCTAACCATTGTGCCATTGCTCTCAGTGAGGGCCACAACCCCGTGAACTGTTCAATCAATCCATTTTCATCTAGATGAAGAGCGAACAAAAGGGAAGTGGAGGAGTGCACTGTAACTTTGTGGATCTCATCTATTTTCTTCACAAAACAAGAAGGGGGAGAAACTGTCATGTTTTTGGTGTAGGAAGTGGTTAAGGCCTGAAAGGAAACAATATCAGGAGGAAGAGAGGGGGAAGGAGAGGCACCTCCCTCCAAACCAGATGCTATGGGAGCTGTGAGCTCAACACTTCTGAAAAAACCCTAACCACAGAAATTTTTTTTCCTGAATATATTTTTTTAATTTATTAAAAATAGAAAGGAAATTTATTTTATTTTGAAAATTAAAATTTGACAATGATTTAAATAAAGTTCATCTTACAAGCTACACATATTACAAATATAATAAGTATTAAAATAATGATTTAATGTGTAAATTTAGCAACAAAGATATGGGTGAATATAATTAGTATTAAATACAATGATTTAATGTGTAAATTTAGCAACAAATATAACGAATATAATTAATATTAAATACAATGATTTAATGTGTAAATTTAGCAACAAATATATGGATATTCCTTTACATATAATCGAACAAGATGTCAAAATATGAAAATATATTAAGGAAAACGTTGCAGGGACAGACTGTATCACTATAAATTATGAATTGTGTATCAATATACAACACTATGGAAAATTTTCATCTAAGTTATCAAATGATAACAAAGATACATGGATTTTTTTGAGTCTTTTGTTTAAAAAATAGTTCACAAATATATCTTGCATCGTTTTGTCATATAATTTATTTATATATATTTTTAATTTATTTTTTATTATAATAAAAAAATATTGTATCTTATTAAGAAAAGTTTTATTAGTTAGTTAACGGAAAGGGTGATTTCTTATATAAAGATTTTAGAATTTTCTTGCTTTAGAATTTTCTTTTAATGTAATATGATAATATAATATAATGTAATATAATATAATATAATATGATAATATAATGTAATATAATAATATAGGAAAACATTATTATGATTGAAGTAAGCTAGTTGAATATACTAATGAATAAAAAATTTAATCATCAATAGTGTTAAATTTCTCATAATTATAATTAAACAACTTAAAAAAAGCAAACAACATTAAAATAAAAAAATAAAAAATAAGATACAAAAAATTTCCCTTCTCTTTATTATAACAAAAATTATTGTTTTCCAAAAGCTTTGTTGTATGGTCAAACATTAGTTTCTCTTTGAGGTGTATGATTGTACCTCTCGATGGCCTAAACTCCTCTTGAAAAATGATGTTGAGAGGATCAATAATATGATATCACTTTTGAAGTTTGGTGAGGGATCACTAACAAGATATCACATCAATGTATAAAATAATTAAATCAAACAACATTAAAATTAAAAAAAAATAAAATAAAGATAAAAAAAATTCTCCTTCTCTTTGTTATAACAAAAATTATTGTTTTCCAAAAGCCTTGTTGTATGGTCAAACATTAGTTTCTCTTTAAGGTGTATGATTGTACCTCTCGATGGCCTAAACTCCTCTTGGAAAATGATGTTGAGAGGATCAATAATATGATATCACTTTTGAAGTTTGGCGAGGGATCACTAACAAGGTATTATATCAATGTATAAAATAGTTGGATAAATTTGAAAAATAATTTTTTTTTTCTCTTAATAAAAGATATAAAAGTATTAAGAGACAAAAAAGAAAGTATGAAAAATGAGTAAATATTGTGATGATAATTGGGTAAAATAAGATGATTAATTTAATTAAATATATTGTGAATTAGTTTTTTTCATTTAAAATAATGAGAAGAAAATCATTATTTTTGACTTAAAATTCAGTAAAAATTATTTTGGAATAAGGGTATTTAAGGGCGTTGAATCCATTTTCATATTAAAAAGAACTTTCAATTGCCGATATTTTTGGTTTGAAATCTGACAATATTAACATTGCACAATTTAGTAAATCATTTTTTCGCATTAAAATCAACAATTTCATCAATCTAAAATGCAATTTTTGCAAAAATTGTGTGGAATTTGGATCATGACAAACCAAAAAATGTCAAAAACGTAGAATACTTAACCTTCTTTAATTTATGATTTAGTTATTGAGATAAACAAACATCATAATAATGATCTAGATTGGGGTGGCAAGAGCTAGGGGGATTATCCTATATCTATGGGAAATTTGAATTGACTTATGAGTGGGGTTTATGGACATCCACATACAATCAAGCTGAGGCATATGCCCTTCTTCGAGGTTTGACATTAGTAAATGTAGACAGAGTGAGGACTTTGATCATCATTAGATATTCTAGTATAATTATTAGTCTAATGATTTCAAACAAGTGTCCCTCTCATATCAAGATAACATCACTCATAGTGAGGATTCAAAAGGAGACTCATTGATTTTAGAAGGTTACCTCCTACTGAGTCTCGAGGGCCCTTAATCGATAAGCAAATGGTCTTGAAAATGAAGCAACAAATCTAAATGAAGGGGTTCTTAGGAAAAATAGGGGTCTATATGTTCAAGTCGTCCCCTAAGTTCATTTTTGTTTTATCAAACATGAAGGCACATCATGACTTTAACAACCAACACATGTCAAGGCATTTTTGATGTCATGTGATATAAAGTGGGGGGACAACATGCAAATGGTATCACTTCTCCACTAGCCTCCCACATGTTAGCCATAATTGTCCGCTCACAATTTAAAGCCTTTGGAATGTTATCTCAATACTTGAGTGGGATAATGGATCAATTTGCAGATGATTTCGGTGACAAATCTTGGTGGAAATCAACCATGGACCTGGTTGCCTTTCAAGAAATAATTTATCATTGTTTCTATCCCATTCTTTGGAGTTTTTGTTCAGTGCAAAGGGTTTCAATGGTTTTGTGGTGTCATGTAAGTGCTTTGTTATGGAGTTCTATTATTTTTGTGGTGCATGGGGTTTTGGGTGCTTGTGATATCAAGTTTCTTCTAGGTTGTTTAGTGGCTTTGTTTATCATCTAGGTGCTAGAGTTTGTGAACCATCCCTAATCCACCATGTTTTGCCCCTTGGTATAACCCTTACGAATTGATAATTTGAGCATGTATGCAATGGCAATCTTAAGGGATTATAAGGGTTGTTCTCTGGGAAACACATCTTTGGGTTCCTTATAATTCCTCCCTAATTGAGCAAGACTTCTAAAGATGGACTACATGGAAGCCCAATAATTTTTCAAAGTGTTGAACATACATGTAGAATTTATTAATGACAACAAAACTTTAATTTTGTCACAAACCACCAAAGTTCATGAGAATAAACATTAATGTATTTCTTAGAATGCTTTGTTCATGGATACTCT
>SNQJ01S0024590.1:17862-45626 GCA_010110895.2 Picea sitchensis | reverse complement strand
TTTTTTAAGCTTGAAAGTTTTTTTAATTGTAATGTTGTTTAAACAATATTAATTAGGAGAAAGTTAACATTATTGATGATTAATATTTTTGTTCATTAGTGTATCGAGGCTTACTTCAATCTTAATACTTTTTCTAATGAATATCATATTATATTTAAAAATTAAATCTTCATATCAGAAATCACCTTTTAGTGAATTAACTAATAAAACCTTTTTTTATTATTATAATAAAAATAAATTATATGACAAAATGATGCAAGATATATTTGTATGCTATTTTTAATTAAGGGACAAAAAAATGTGTATCCTCTTTTTAATAAATTAAAAATATATATAAATAAATTATATGACAAGACGATGCAAGATATATTTGTGAGCTTTTTAATCAAGGAAAAAAAATTATCTTCTTTTTGACAATTTAAATGAAAATTTTTAAATTTTTTTAATAAATAATAATATTTTTTATTATAATAAAAATAAATACAAAACATATAAATAAATTATATGACAAGAAGATGCAAGATGTATTTGTGAGCTATTTTTTAAACAAAGGACTTAAAAAAAATCATCAATCATCTATCTTTGTTATCATTTGACAACAAAGATGAAAATCTTCCATAGTGTTGTATATTCATGCATAATTTATAGGGATACAATTTGTCCCTACAATGTTCACGTCTTCATTATGGCTTAATAACTTTTCATGTCTTGAAATCTTGTTGGATTATATGTAAAGGAATAATCTATATCTTTGTTGCTAAATTCACACATAAAATCATTGCATTTAATACTTATTATATTTTTAGCTTGTAAGATGAACTTTATTTTAATCATTGCTCAATTTTGATTTTCAAAATAAAATAATTCTCTCTTGTATTTGTAATAAATTTTAAAAATATTTAAGAATATCATTTTTAATATTTTATATTTAATTTGTGTTTTGGTTTTGATTGCAGGGGCGCGTCTACTGGAGCAACGTCTAGGGGATTTTAGGGCCGCGGATCCCTCTCCCCTGCGGCTTTGTTTGGCATGCGATTTGGAGAAGTGGCCTCTGCGACTTGCTCCGCCTCTTGCTTGCTGGTGGTCGCCGCCTACTACGATGGCCCCAGTCCCGATCGCCGAAATGGAAAAAGCCCCTTTGGAAGCTTTCAAAATGTTAGTCCGCTCAGCAGGACCTAAATCCAAGCCTTCTCTCCCGTCTAAGTTTGTTAAGAAGATGGAGGAGATCCCTTCTCTGGAGCTAGATCCAGAGGAACCTTGCAAGCTTGCCCTCCTTCTAGCAGAAAATGCCCTCATCGAAAAGTTTACGGGATTATGGCCAAGCCCCAAAACAGTGGAGGCATGGATGGATGATCGTTGGAAGATGTTGTTACAGGGAAACGCTACTCTGTACGCGGTAGGCAGGGGTTTTTTTGTCTTCAGCTTCACGAGGAAAGAGGACTGTGATTTAGTTTCCAGATCTGGTCCCTACTTCATGGGGTCGAAAGGGCTATTCTTAGCCCCCTGGACTCTTGACTTTAACCTCGGAGCCGAGATCACAGCAGCCCCTGTTTGGGTTAGGCTGCCTCACCTTCCATTGCATCTCTGGGGGATAAGCTCTCTTGAGGACATAGGAAATAAGCTTGGGCGTTTCCTGGACAGGGCAGAGCCTAAAGGGGAACAGTTTACCTGCGCTCGTATTTGTGTTGAGGTTAATCTCGAAAAAGGTCTTCCGGACGCCATTAAAATCTCCCTGGGGGAATGGTGCCATATCCAAGAGCTGGACTACGAGCAAATTCCTTTTAAGTGCCTCCGGTGCCATGCTTACGGTCATTTCTCAAAAAGCTGTCCCAAAAACTCTGAGCAGTCGGGATCAGTCAAAGAAGATGATTTTCAGCCAGTAACTAACCGACGAAGGCAGCCAAGGCGAAAGGATCCGTTAGCCCAGGCCCCAAAGGCCANCACATCCAAGAGCTGGACTACGAGCAGATTCCCTTTAAGTGCCTCCGGTGCCATGCTTACGGCCACTTCGCAAAAAGCTGTCCCAAAATCTCTGAGGAGCAAGGACCAGTCAAAGAAGATGATTTTCAGCCAGTAACTAACCGGCGAAGGCAACCAAGGAGAAAGGATCCGTTAGCCCAGGCCCCAAAGGCCACCCATACGACAGAGGCAACTCTAGAAACTAAAAACAGCTTTGATGCGCTGAAGGAGGATGAAGCCCTGGATCCAGAAGCAACAACAGTTAATGAAGATCCCCCGGCAGACGAAAGCCCTCCGGAATCCACCCCCCCAGAAACAATGGCAGCAAAAGAAACTTTGGCTTCAGTTCCAGAACCTTCTACCTCTGCAGGCCTGGTTGTTTCAGTCTCTGTGGAAACCTCTGAACCGGAAGACAATTCAGCTCCGTCTCCACCCCTTACTCGAGGGCGAAAGACCAATAAAGTGCGCAGAGAAAAGGAGGCGGCCTCCAACATTTCTTCAGGTTCTCAGAAAAAGCTGGACCCCTACATTAAGGGGAAATTTTCATCCCCCTCGGTTTAATGCTTTGCTTCTGTCTTCTATTATGCTCACAATTTGTGAGAATTTACTCATGTATGCAATTTTTGTCATTTTCTCGAATTAGTTCAAGAAGCAAATGGGATTGGTTTCCCAAGACATTCACAAGAAGGTTGGAAACACTGTTAGAGGTCACCAACCTTCTTCAGATATGTAACTCTCTGATTCGGGCTTGCCAGAAAGTCGATTAATGCAACATAACCGTTCTAGTTAAAAAAAAATATTTTATATTTAATTTAATTTGAGTAATAGTATTCATCAACAATCAAAGTTCATTTATGGGATTATAAAAAATACGATATGTAAATATATTAATGGAAAGGTGAATGTACATATAAAAAAATACCTTTTTTTTAAAGAAAAAAAAAATTGGAAGTAGAAGTGTGACAATATAGGTAATAATGAAGAAACTCAAGAAGGAGGAGGTTATGTAGTGGGGATATGTTACTCTAGATAAACATTTCTAACATTCAAGGCCACATAGAAATGAATGATGTTATGGCAATCATTAGGTGTACAATGACTCATAGGTCCATCATGTGAGCTTGGATGTTGGCCATGGAGCCTCTTCCTATTGATGTTGAAGCATTGGAAGTATGAGTTAATCCACCTAGTGCATGTTGGTTTAGGAAATTGGCCTATGGTAAAGTCATCGACAAAGGTCAAACATCTTTCAAAGGAAGAGGGTTAGGCATCTCTTGTCCTCATAAGCCATGAGTGTATGGAGAGAACCAAGTGAATATCTAAAGAGGAAAAATAATTATCTTCTAATATTGTAGTAAGGAGATCATCGTAATATGAAGTTGTTAAGAAATAAAACAAAAGATAGGACACAAGAACTTGGCGGAAAAGACCTTAAACTAGATTTACTCTTACATCGACACCTCATCAGAAGATACGGGGAGGAGGAGGCAAAATAGGATCTAATACACACTTAGGTTAAAAATTGCATCCCATAATGTGTAATATACAAATATGATGTAGGACTTCATGCTTGTATAGGGTGTCATGGACTAACAATCCCCCGCTCAATCATATCCAAGCATTCATTATGAAACTCCTTAGTTGAGCCTCAATGAAGAATTGCCTGAAAAACCACCAAATATGGATATGTTGAGAACTCGTAGAATATGCGGAAGAATCAATGGATCATATATTCAATCAATGCTCCATTTGAGGAGAAATATGGGATCAATCTTCTCATATTATGAGGAATACCAACAGGGAAAGAGACAACATCATAAGCACCATAGAGAACTGGGGATATGTTGCCTTCAAGAACCCCATTTTAAACAGGATATTGAAACTGCTATCGGGCTTTGTAGTCTGGAAGATATGGAAAGAACGAAACAAGCGCATCTTTCACTCCTAGACCTCTCCCCCTTCCCACATCTCATCAAATATTTATGGAAATATCCAGGAAACCATCTGTGCCCAACGTTAGACTCAGGAAGACCTCTTGAGTGATCCCCCTGAAAACCTCATCCTTTCAAACTGGAAGTTGAACTTACAATGTTCTCCCCCTAGTACCACCCTACATCCCAACTCCTTTTCCCCTAGCCCCACCTCTTGGCACTACCCCCCTCCTCGCTTTCTCAAGATGAAATTTGATGGTGCTTCAAAGGGAAAACCTGGTCCTGCAGGATTCTTAGTCGTCCTTCAGGACTACACGAGCCAAATCAAGTACACCGTGGCTGGAAACCTAGGATTTGAAACTAACAACTATGCGGAGCTCTGGGGCCTCATAAGAGGAATCCAACTAGCTTCCAACCTAAATTTCAAGCATTTAATTATTGAAGGGGATTCTCGAGTGATTATCTCACTGGCCACCAAAATCATAAATGAGTATGATCCTGCAAAAGTTTCCCCAAGCTGGCATCTTCTTGTACCTCTTGACACTTTACATTATCTTCTTCGTCCTTCTCTTACCCTCACCCCCTCTCATGTGTGACGAGAATCGAATCAGGTTGTTGACAAATTAGCGAATGAACACGGGTCTCCTGACAAGAAGAGGATATCATGATCGATTCCCATCACCTCCTGACACCTTTGTTGTTTCTTAAATGCATCGAGATAGCTCTCATATATTGTCCTCTCTCAGATGGGGTGACATCTGACACACATGCGCCCAAGGAAGTAAATATCCCCTGCCGCCATCCCTCCTCTCTGTCTCTTCAGCATGCTCAACATTCAATTGATATGGGTGGTGGTGTGCATGTGTAGTGAGGGGGCCTTAATGGTTTACTCAAGGTGAGAGCCAGGATCTCACAGGGCTGGTACGAGGTTAATATGGGATTTCAACTCGGTCTTTATGGCACTTCTCATCACCAATTCAGACACTATTTTGGAGGTAAGGCATGGCTCCTGTCATTTTGTTCTGGTGTGGTTATTGGTTTTTTCCTCCCCTCCTAGTAGTCACTCCCTTCGTTGTTATCCTCCCCTTCTAATTGTCAACTATGCTCGTTCCATTTCAATGTCGCGTTAAAGGGGAAATCCAAAACGCGGTCTGACATACTATATCTTTATGGCTAGATAGCATCGGCTAGGCTTTTTCTCTGCTTCAATTCCGCCTTCCTTCTCTGAAACCAGCCTTGATGGTCGGTCCTTGGAGAATTTACCTCACACTGATTAGAATTGGGTGGAGGAAGACAGGGCCACGATATTCATTAAGGAAGAGTTCCCTTTGGTACCTCCACAAGCACCTCCAAATTATCTTCTTCTTTCCTCCTCAGACTTACAGGCTCCCCCTCACAACTCTGCCCAGAAAACTCAAGATGTTGCCCTCGCTTCAGCTATGGAAAATTTCCCAGTTGAGGAAGAGATTCCTCCCTCATTTCATGATGATAGCATTTAGGAAGAAATTCAACTGGTTATTGAACCTCAACTGGGCATTGAAGCTCAACCTTTTACAGCTTCAGTGCAAGAGGTTCCAAGCTTATGTTGCTTCTCAAAAGAGTACCTACAGCTCATTTTCGACATGAGAAGAGACATCGTCGACCAACTTCATCGTCAGACTACCCTCTATCGATGCATGCATGCTCTATTTTATTATATTTCAAGCGATCCTATCAAACGCAGATGCCCAACATGCTGCCAACCATATGTGTTTGCTCCTACATGGCCACCATATCCCAGTGGAAATGGAAATTCGAGTTTGCCTAGTGCTTAATTTTCTTCTTGATTTTCATATATCTATGTTCAAAATGGCTACAATTACAACTTTGTTTAGGCTAAGTCTTATTTTTCAGTTTCTCATAAAATTTAACATAGACATGAATGTTTGTTATGTATTTCCATCTGTTTTGATTTCCATATGTATGGAAAAACGGGTGGAAACACTTGATATGTGTATTGATTTGTTGATTGATTGAGGAAATACAACTTTACTTACAAAAAAATAGAACTCATAGAATCTGGAATATTAAAAAATGTAAACATGTGAGCCAAAATGCTTGTAATTGTCCACTGGTGTGAACTCTAATGAAATTGAATCAAGAGAACTGAATCACCTACAAATCTTAGGCATCCCTAAAAATGCATGACAACTTAATCAAATGCCAAGCTACAATGTAGATGGATCTAGTTGTCCTCTGCTAGGTCGAATGACCATCCAAGTGAACAAAATGTTAACAATATTGCTCTAAGAAATGACACAAATAGTGTCAATGGACATCTTGTTGACGCTTGAATCCATTAAGGACCGAAACGAAAACCTCACAAGGATGTGAATCCTCCCACATTTTTATAGAGGTGGTACTCCTCTATCCGATATTTATAAAATGTGGGACTTTTAAAGAAGTTTGTCAAGAAATGAAATAGATATAACATAAAAAAAAAAAAAAAATTCTTATAAAAGAGAGTTTGTGAGAATGGACCAGGAAACACACACACATTCATACATTTAAAGCAAATAAACAGAATTCCTCACATCCATCATAATAGGGATAAATATTTTTGATCACATAAAAATTAAAAGAAAAGGATTTGCATGCATAAGAGAACTTTGACAGACTGATACATGGGTAGCTCAAATGAAGATAACGATAGATCAACCTCAAATACTTTATATTAAAAAAAAATGGGTTACAAAGTACAGTCGAGATTGTTCTCAAAATAGTTCTCTTGGAATTTCTAAAAAATATATAGTTCAATACATTCTCTGAAATTAAAATGTGTTTGTGATAGTAACTGGGATTGGGGCTCCCGCAGACCATAAAGAAAATATGTATAAGAATGCAGTTTGTAGAAAGAAGAAAGTGGGCGGCGGAAGGCATCGAGACCTAGAAAGAAGAAAAAAGGAAAATACCAGACTTCGGTTAAACCTTTCTATTTAAAGAGGTGGAGTAACTGGATGAAGAGCTTGATAAAGACGGAAATATGTGATCAGTATGAACTTACTATGATGGTATCTCATGGTTTGTCACTTGCTCGTTGATGTCCTCTTATGGATTTCCTCGGCAGTTACATGAACCATCTCAACCGTCCTTTTCCCTTCATTGGTAAGATTTTCGACCGCCTTTTTGAACCACTCCTCGATGTAGCTCCTCATTGGTGCCACATTGATTTCATGCCAGATATTTATATTGAAGATTTCTCCTTCCAAGTCCCTTAGATCAATTAAAATGTTCTGCAATGCTTCTTTGATATCTTGATTTTTAATTGAATAATCAATTAGCTAGTTTTCCACGTCATCTTCACCATATTCAAGAATGGCATAGAATTTTTCAAATGATAACCCTTTAAAGATCTCAAATTGTTCATAAAATGCTTCCTTGGTTAAGAAAAATGAGTTGAGTATCAATTTCGAGTATTGGACTTCATTGGTGCTACCAGCTAGATCTATCTCAGTTAGCTTCTTGAATAGTTCATCTCTTCTAGTTATGGCCTGGCTACATACTTGAACGATACCATTCAGATTTTTTACCTTTTCCTTCCAGCATGCATTGAGTTGTTTTATTCAGTTCAGGGAAGGGATATCCTCCTCTCTTCTTCTCAATTCCTTCATACTAGTAACTTTAACACCAAATGGTACAACCGCATCGAGGTAGAAACCTTGCTCGTTTTTCAAATCTGCTTGCAGATATTCATGAAAATCATGTGCTCTTGTTCCAAAAGAGACCATACTCTTTGACATCTCTCAAGCCTCTATTATTAACTCCATTATTTTCTTTATATTCTTTTCCACATAGCCTTGGGATGATGTGAGAAGGCTTATCGATCCTTTTAACTTTTCCGTAGATGTGGTAGGCCCGATCATTTCTAAAGGACTAGAAAGCATTGGAAGGAGCATTAGAGCTCCCTCAAATTATTTGATTTGCTCCTTTAACCTGACATTCTTCGTTTTAAGGACTTCAATAGATTTATCTAGGGCATCTCCAGTTGCTCTGTGTATCTGGGAAATTTGGGAAGGTTGCATGTTTCGTAGGTTAATCTCTGAGTGAGAATTCCCCTTCTTAATATTTACATCTCTTTTCTCAATAATCAAATTTTTGGATTTGTTGTAAAAAAAAACACTCTGAAATGAAAAAGACTCTTCTTCGTCGAAGGTCTCGGTCCAAATTATTTCCATCTGAGGGTTCTGGTGATAAGTGTTCTCTAAAGGGTCATCATTGGGGAACACTTTCTCAATGTCAATCTCTAGTTCCATATCCTCGAGGGAGAGATCATGGATATCACTTTCTCCCCGAGGTCCCTCCTCTTCTTGCACAATGTTTTTTCATTTCTTCCTCACGGAAATTTTATGAGAACTTTCATTTTTCCTAGAAGGAGGGTTCTTATCTCCTCCTCCGCCTGAAGAAATGTGGGCGACTTTCTTACTTGGGTAGGCCTTTGGAGCGTTTCTCCGAGATGTTGTACTCTTTGGCATGGCAGTCGAGGATTGGGCACTTTTCTCACCCGGACCTTTTCTTCTCTGCTTGTATGACTCATTGGTGTTGAGTATTGTATTTAGGTCGTCGATGTCATGAACAGGAGTGCCTGAGACATTGTCTCCATATTCATTCAGAATAGTGTTAATGAAAGAATTGTTGAAACCAACAACCAATAGATGTTCTACAAAAATACCACTAGGGTCGAACCCTTTTACCTTTTCAACATATTTTAAATTGAGGTTGTGGAAGTGGCCCACGAATTCATCAATCTTGTTCATATTCCTAAATATGAAATCCCCGACTTTCTAAGGCAGAGGTATGAATTGATTTTTTCTCTTTTCATGGAAAAAATGCAACCAGTAGGTGTACTGCCTTGATATCTCAACAACAAACATTATGTTAGATATGTGACATGGAAGGAAGGAAGGATTTTATTTGGATCCAAAAATCCTTATAACACTATAATTTTCATTTTGTTCTAGTGTCCCCTTCCTATCCAGGAACTTAGTCTCCTAGTCAAACATTCGGGGAGCATTTTTTCCAAACAACAATTCTTTAAAAACTGAGACAAAATCTTTAAAGACTTCATAAAAATGTTGGGAAGCCTTGTGCCTCCACAATGATTGATACCATAAGGTTACTGGGTCGAACTCATAGTTTACCTTCTTGCAGACAGATAATCTCAGGAACTAACATCAGTGCACTATCGCAAAGACCAAATAAGATGACATGAAAAATTTCTTATCCTTCTTGTATTGTGCCAATTGGGAAAAGATTTCAATGGAAATAAACTTACCCCAATAGAAGATGACATGTTCCTTGACTGTAAAATAAAGAATGTAAAGAATCATCCAGGAGATGTTGGTCATGGTTTCCTGTCCTGTTATCCTCGTAAAAAGCCATACAATTTCCTGTAAGGTATTTTTAAATGCGCCAACCTGCAATCTTGTGATGTCCTCGGGGACAACCACTAGGTTTTCCAAGAATTCAGGTAAGAGGTCGAGTCCATTGTCATGGTTTTTTAAGAACTCCTTGCAATCTTCACCTTTGAAGGTGAGCGTTGGCTCTGGGAGCCTCAACATCTTACGAAAAACCTGAGGTGATAGAGAGACAAAGGAATGGTCCCACAACTGGATGATCCGCTAGCTTGGAATGTATCTCTCAACGCACCATGTCACCAAATCCTTACAATCAAAAATTTCTGGGACACACCCTGCATACGCAATTCTAGATATCCTGATTATTTCTTTTGGGTAAAAGGGGACATAGAATAGGAATATGCCCTGGACCACTAAAAACTTTGATCCTCACATCCGAAAATATTCATTATATCTCCACAGAACTGTTGTTGACTTGTTGCCATAAGTCGATGAGAACGTTTCCTTGTTCCCAATTATGTTAGGAATGAATGATGGTGGGAGATAATATAATCCTCAGTAAATTCTGTTTAATGTGCTTTAATAGGAGGTCTCCTCGAGCCTTTTGCTTATTAATGACCATCCCTTCAAACTTGTATGGTAAGTTATTAGCATTAAAATCATAGTAAAATCACATTGGGAAAGGCACGAGGGTGGCGAGGTTGGGTAGGGGCAATATGTGACTTGATATTTTTTGTGAACCCGGGAACCCAAGAGCTCGTGATGTTATGAAGTGTGAAATTGGCTAAGTGTGGGACGATGCAACAGTCAAATGGATTCATGTAGGAAGAATGACACTTAGGTAGCTCGGGGAGTCTGGGGATCAAAATGTAGATCGCGTAACTCTTTGGTGCAATATGTCTATCACGAAACACGGGAACATGAAAGCTTGATCTCATCAACCCGAGAACCCGCGATCGTAAAATTGGCTAAGTATGGAACAACACAGCGGTTGGTCAGACTCGTGAAGTGAAGTTGTAGATGGAGGTGAGAAAATGTAAGTCCGCCAACCCGGTAACCCACGGTCTAAAACACGACTAAGTGTTAGAACTAGAAAGGGATAGTAAGAGGGGGAAAAGAAGAGGGAATAAAAAAACAGGTAAGTGTAGAAGGGGGCAAAGAAAGGGAGAAACGAATCCGGAAAAATAGAAAAGTGGAGGGATTTTTTTGGAAGCAAGAAATGACCTCAACACATCTCAATCATCAATTTGTGTGATTCAACTGAATCATAATTCTACCAAATAACGATTTAGTAATAAGCCAAGTGTCCTACTAAAATTGATCAAATCCATGAATCAATGAATGTCGCACAAAATACAAGTGGAAAAAACCTGGAAAATGCCCAATTGGCAATTTATCACAAGTGGTGAAATATTTGCAATGTTCTTGTTGCAATTGTTGTCACCCATATAGTGTTTTTTTCATTGTTTTCAAAACTTAAATTATGAAAATTATTATCGATATTCCCCCCTTTGTCAGTTGAAAGTTGAGACAACATGGATTTTCATATGGGTTACCCTTAACCAATTCATCATTGTGTTTGGTGGTTTTTTTGGTTGACCACTAACCATTTTCACTTCATTGGTGGTTTTAGTTTGCCACAAACTATGTCCACTCATTAGTGTACCCCCCCCACTTCCCTTTAAGTTGTAAGATATTACTATTTTGGAGTCATTGACTTAATTTTAATTTGTGCTCATCCCCCCTTTAAGGTGCAAGGAGATTGAATTGCTATCTATTGCAAGATGTGTCTTTACTCGAGAGAGAATTATGTGGTAAGGCTGATTTAACTTCTTGGTTTTTGGTGACCATTGCCAAGGATTGATCCACCAAAAGTGAATATTTAATCTTGCAAGTTTCTTTAGTTTGGAGAATCTATTTGATGAATGATTATGATTACCACAATGCTGAAAATGATGGAGACAAAAACATTAATAATCCATATGGCCAACTCGATTGCAATGTTGGCACTTCAAATTCTGATGTTGTTATGAACACAATATATAATAATAAATGTAAATACATTACAAAATAAATAATAATAAATAATCAATAGTTAATGATTAATAATAAAGAGACACCTCCCTGATGAAAGGTCATGTCTCTTCATGGAAGGGCACCCCTGTGTGGGTATATAAGGCCCTCGTTCTCATTGTAATCATCACCTCATCGTATCTTATTTATTTTCATATACATTTATATATTATTTATTATACTCACGGATATCTTTATATTCCAAGTATTTTGGATATTTAACTCGTAAGCCAGATTTGGTTATTACATTTGTGTGAGCGAACTTTGTTCGTCTCATTTGGTATCAGAGCAAGTCTTGATCCGCCTTTTTTCCAACCACATCATTTTCAGAGTTTCTATGATAAATCTAGGTCTTTGACCATGTTAGGGAAATTTTCCATTAAAAACAAAAAATATCATCAAAAATTACCATTGAAGAAATAAAGCCTAGTCTAAACGTTCTACCTTTTGGTTGTTTTTCGGAGATTTTTTCCGTTTGATTTTACTTGAAATCTGGTGAGGAATGGTTGGATCTGCAAATTTGAGTGGCTAAGTTTGTATAATATGAGTATCTTAGAGGTTTTTCATCACGATGAATCCATTTATGCATTCAGAAATGCAATTTAAACAACATAAAATAGTGATTTTGTCCAAATTTACATCACTGGATTTTGGCCCAAAAAACCAAAAGGTAAAACGTTTAGCCAACGCGAAAGAGATAATCCTTTTGTTGCAGGAAAATAAAAAGAAGTGTAATATTTTTCACTACCATACATTTACATTTGTTGACATACATTGAAGCTTATTAACTTTGAACGCCACCAACATTTCTAAAACCAACGAAAATTGCAGTAAATAAAAGCACTACTATTCTTAACTCATAACTCTGTTTTCTTTTAACAACGGTCACAAAAGACGTGTGGAAACATTTTTATTAACATTGGCTTGCATACCCGTGACCAAGGGTAAGGATTATTGGGTGTAGGTCGCACAGTACCAATTCTTGCGTGAGCATACCCTTCCGTCGTCATACACAATTAACCGAACAAAAAATAAATCGTTGCTTAGGTTCGAGTCACAACTAAATCAAATCAATCTGTTCGTACCATTCGCTACATGTATTATTAATCTAGAATTTGCGATTACAGAGCTCGTATTTGTTGCTATAAGTTGTCGTTGGAGTATTAAATCAATGCATTAGTTGAATACAAGGTTTTGATAGCAAGGTTATACAAATATGAAATTAAGTAAAAGGGTCGTGACAGAGGGACTTTCTCAAGATGAGAAAGATATGGCATCTACAGAGGGAATTTCTCAAGATCAAAAGGATATGCAAAAAACTCTCTTTGACATGTCTGAGATGGTGAAAGTATTGTATGAAGACTACTTGGAACGAAAGAGATCGGTTCAAGTGAAAACTTCAAAGAACAACAAAAGCAAAGAAGAATTGAAGGAATTGCCTACTACACCGAATTCAAAAAAAATATATGAGGTATGCAGTGGAATTCATTCATCAATTTCTCCTTGTTCCCATCAGGATGGTTCTTTTGGTGCATTTGAAAAACATACAAGAGGTATAGGTTTGAAATTGCTAACCAAGATGGGATATGAAGGAAAGGATCTTGGAAATAAGGGCCAAGGTATCATTAATCCCATAGAGGTTGTGGAAATACATCGTTATTTAGGATTGGGATATGGTGAAGAGGATATTGGAGCATTCTCCAAGATGTGCTCCAAAACATTGGAAGCAAGAGATGCTTCAAGTGACCAGCTTAAGTCATTGCGGGAACACTTCACGAAAGGTGATGGTATATTACTCCATGATTGTGATAGTGAATGCAAGTCATCTCCAAAGAAAAGTGAAGATCAGAAAGAAAGGTATAATGGTCATGGTTTTTCCAAATCTCTTTTTTATTATAAAAAGCATAATCATGTAACCCAAAACTTGTGGAATATGTATCCATGTACTTTTTGTCATTCACCCAAGCATTGTGTTTCCAAGTGTTGGAAGAGACAATCTTTGTACAGGAAGTTTATGTCGACCAAGAAGGAGACACGACATAAAGACCCAACTCCAAAATGGAAGAAAGAGAAGGGCAAACAAGCATGGATGCCAAAAACTCATTGTACTTATTGCAACAGGGGTGGACATCAAAAGGCTAAATGTTGGAAGCTTAATATGGAGCTTCGTCCAAAGAAGGAAAAAAGGATTGCGCATGTACTCACAAAGGAAGAGGCATTACCAGTGAAGAAAGAGGAACACCATGAAGGAAATAAAACAATCACTTGGTTTTGTCAGAAGTGGATGTCACATCTTCATTGTATTTTGCTTCCATTAATGTAATCACACATGTTGAAATGATGACCTGTTATAACATCATTTCTGAAAAACATAGTATTTTTTTTTATCCTTATGAGTATGTAATCAGTAAGGTCCATTTTGTAACCTTTTGGAGGATAAAAATGTATTTAGTGGGGAGGTGTGATCCAAAATTGGATCCAGGAGCCAAGATTGGGTCCAAGAAGGCATAAAAATGAAAGTGCTCAGAATCTCTTCAAAACGGACGTGTACGTAGGCCTCAACGTTATGAACCCAACGCAACTTGAACAGGCTCAAACAGACGTCGTATGTGAAAGATATAGCGGTCTTTTCGTTTGGCCAAACAGGCAAAAAAAACGATGTTGACTGTACAGTTTGTACAGTCCGTACAGTGCTAATGTGGCAGCTGACTGCATAGGTTGTACGGTTGTATAGATGATGTGGCAGTGATGTGTATCCGTTGATTGGGCAGTTGATGGTGACAGGTGGACCAGTCAGGGTGTGACACGTGGCACCATTGCAAGGGTGACACGTGGCACCTCCATACGACTGACATGGCAAGTCCATACGACACGTGGAGATGACGTCGCAGGTACAATGGCATATAAATGGATTGACAGGTGGATGAATAGGATATTGACACGTGTCCTTGTTTTGGGCAAATAACCTTGTGCCACGTGGCCCAGTCCTAGGCTACCACGTGGCACCCATCCATTGGCTAACAGTGTTTGGAAAAATTTGTTTGGGTCTACGAGATTTGAACCTATGACCTCCGGTCTGGGAAAATTTTTGGCAAGGTCAGGATACCAGCCCTCCTACTATGCTTCTTAACATATCATGTCGAAATATATTATTTGAATGTGATTTGTTAAAGTTTGGGCAGAGTTGAGGGTTGGGGCTAGCCCCAGCACTCAGCACATACGACTGTGCCATATAAACTTAGACCATATCATTTGGCATGCACAATTATGACTTACGCCTAGCCCCCGATGTATACCATGCGACCAATCTAACATATGACCATCGTTTATAAATAGGTGTGCGGATATGTTTGGAGCCTAGCCCAAATCACGGACACATGCATATGACCCAGAATTGTTGTTGGCACAAAGTTTTAGGGTTAGCCCCAGTTGGTCAAGCTAGCCCACCGACCAGGGGGTGTAACTATGGGCTACACTGTTGGGAGGCCAGTTCACTGTATTAGTGCATGGAGGTTTGGCCTGCGACCTTTTGACCAGGAGCCAAGAACGGAGGGGCCAACAAAGGAGCGTCAGGCCAGGACCACATGGGGGGTGCACATATTTCCAAGAGCCCTAATAAAGGGGTTTGTGCCCTGATATTTACCAAATTTGGGTTTTATACTTTATATTAAGAGTTTTAATTGATTTCTTCAACATAATTGAGAGATTTTGGTCATTTTTGGGTGATATTGGGCTCTTTTTAAAGCCAGATCTTGGGAAGAAGTTGGGAGGTGGTTACCAACTTCAGGACTATATAAACCAGAGGCTCTTGAAGCCATGAAAGGAGTTTCAAAGCAGAGAAATGTTGCAAAATTGTTGATCCAAGGCCATTGTTATGCAGGGAAGCTATTGTGGAGCGCACCTTTATGGGCCATTTCTAGGAACTTCGTACATCCGTTTTCAGTGTCATCAGTTTTGATGGGTTCTTGAGATCTGGTAGAACACAACCAGCTCATTGTTGTAATAAATTGGAATTTTCATGGTGTACTTGAAAATATTTGAAGAGAAATAAGAAATCCCACTGAGACAAAGGCCTGGAGACGTAGGTGAGATTGGCGAACTCCATTATCATTTTGGTGTTTTATGGTTTGTTGTTCTTCATACTTATGTTCAGATCTGTATATTATCTTATGGCTGTTATTTTTCCTCCTTCATTCTTCCTCTTTTATTAATTTCCTAAATGGTAATTTAACTCATGCAAGATAACTCAACCATTGTCATTTAAAAGATATTTTTGGATCACTTGGAAAGACGATCAACTACCACCATGATGATTGACTTATTGCTTGATTTAGGTAATCCCGCAATGAAATCCATCGATATATCCCTCCAAATAATGGGTGGAATCGGAAGCAGTTGGAGTGTGCCAAGGGCTTTGATTGTTTCTCCCTTGTTACGTTGACAAATATCACATTCTTCCACAAAAGTGTGAACGCCTTTTTTCATACCATCCCAGAAAAAAGAACGTTTGACCCTGTCATAGGTTTTGGTAAACCCTGAGTGGCATGTTGTGGGAGTAGCATGAAGGTCAAAATGTAGCATGGATTTAAGTTGTGATTGTTTACTTAAATACAAACTACCTTCATAGCGAAGCTCATCATTGTGCCAAGAGTACCCTAGGGACACTAGAGAATTGTCTTGCAACTATTGGATCAAATACGGAATTTTAGGATCTTGTAGCCATTCCTGGCGAACAACTTGGAGCCAATCTGGGACAATGAAGGATAGGGAGAAAACGGACCCTTCATCTTCATATTTTCGAGAAAGAGCATCAACAACCAAATTTTCTTTTCCTTTCTTGTAAATGATCTCATAATCATATCCAAAGAGCTTAGTTACCCATTTTTGCTCCTCTGGAGAGGAAGGTCGTTGCTCCAGAAAATACTTTAGTCTTTGATGATCTATCTTAATTTGGAAGCACAGTCCCAAGAGATAAGGGTGTCGGAGGTCTACTGCATGCAGAATAACCACCATTTTCTTTTATGTTGAGAGATTAGATGAAGAACTTCATCCACATGGGAAATATGGGATTGCCAAGTTTTACTGTAGACGAGAATATCATCAAAGAAAATTAAGACAAAATGACAGAGAAAAGGACAGAATACATGATGCATGAGGCTTTGGAAGGTGGAGGGGGCATTACACAGGCCGAAGGGAATGACCAAGAATTCATAGTGACCCTCATGAGTTTGAAAATAAGTCTTGGGGATGTCAACGACTTGAATACATATCTGGTGGTAGCTAGAATGAAGATCAAGTTTGGTGAAATATTGAGCACCACTCAACTTATCCAAGAGATCATCAATGACAAGAATGGGAAACTTGTCTTTGATAGTTAGTTTATTGAGGGCACGGAAGTCAGGACACATGTGCCAAGTACCTTATTTCTTAAGTACCATGACCACGGGAGAAGAATAAGGGTTGGTATTGGGGTGAATAACACCCGCTTGGAGCAATTCCTGCACGATTTTCTCAATTTCATTCTTTAGGGAAAAGGGATGACAATAAGGGTGAACATTGGGAGGAACATTGCCAGGAACAAGGGGTATGGAATGATCATGAGCACCATGAGAAGGAGGAAGTCCTTGAGGAGTGGAAAAAATAGCTTGGTGTTTGGAGAGAATATCTTGGAGTTCAGGATGCACAGAGGGTGTCTCAACCACATGAATAGAATGGAGTTGAGAAATAATATCGGAGTGGCCTTTCTTGAGGAGTTTTTCGATGCGATGGGAATTGATGATCTCAAGAGAAGCAACTATGAGACCTTGGAAGTGATACATTTTCCCTCCTATTGGAATTGCATGGTTAATTTCTTAAAATCCATAAGAATGGGACCCAAAGTGCGTAACCATTCAAAACCTAGCACAACGTCACACCCGCCCATTTCAATGGAAAACATATGAGATTTCAGGTGGTAATGTCCAAATTGAAGATGTAAATATTGACAACACCCACCACATTTCATGGACCCACCATTGTCTATCATGATTTGAAAAATATTGACAACATGAATATAGCAATTGGTTTTCTGGGCAATGCGACGATGAATAAAATTGTGGGTGCTACCACTGTCAACCAGGATGTGACCTTCCTATTCTTAATATAGCCAATGAGCTTGAGAGTTTAGGGAGCAAAGAAGCCAGTGAGAACATGCAAGGAAATGAGTGGTTCAACTTCAGGTCAATCAGTGGGCTCTGGGGTAGCATCGGGAGAAGGGAGGGCTCTTCAACAAGTGGAACTGTCACATCTTCTTCAGGAATGTAATATCCCCCGGTAGTGCCCAAGTCATATTATGAATTGTAATCATGTTTATGAATTGTAATCATGTTTTGTAGGCTGGTGAGCAGAGTATTGATAAGATGGTAGGCTTATGTGTTTATTAGGCTGGAAAGCTTATGTGTTAAAGGCCAAGAGCCTGTTTTTGTATATGTAATATGCATAACATTAACAAATATTAAACATCATTGCGTGCAGACCGACCACGAAGAAAGAGTGATGAGGGACTAAGCTTCCATGGGGTGGGTAAGGGAAAAGGGGCTGAAAGGTTGGAAAGAGGGGCTAATCTTAGGGGGCTTAAGTCCTTGAGATTAAATATCTTATTATTATTCTAAAGCTAGATGACAAAACATGTTTTTATCCTAAGTCCTGGGAGAGGCAAGCATGTAGCTCCAACGTGTGCAAAAGGGAACGCATGCAGCTCTAGGAAGACAAGTGTCAACCTGGGCGCATGTGGTTAAAAGCTGAAGCGTCAGATGAGTTCAGGGTTTGTCCTCCATTCTGTCGTCGGTTGTCTGAAACAATGAATTCCGTCTGATCTATGTATGCATCACACATCTCTGAACCCGAGGCCTGTGATGTTTTCTTGAGAGGTCGATACACCCTCTATCTAAATTTTTGAGTATGTGTTCGACCTCTGTGTGGATTCCTTATCACGCACCCTAAAAACTAGCGGCAAACCCGTGAATTGAGTCGTTTCACCTGTGTGTCCTGTGAGCCCAACTTATCTGTTATTGCAGAGTCGAGTTCGTACCTAAAATGTCTTTGGCTTGTTGCCTTCTATGTTTCTTGAGTGGAATTGACCAGTTGATGTTGTTGTTATCCTCACTTTGTGGGAATTGGGCAGAAGCTGGTTGAAGAACGGGGTTGTCAGGCCCGTGGTAGAAGAGGCAGGTTTTCAGGCCTGTGAGAAACTTTCTCCAGGTGAGAGAGTCTGCTGGGAAGTGGTTTTCTCCCAGAGAGAGTCTAGCATCAGCTAGGGAGCTCTGAGAATTCCTGATTTGGCATGTTGCTGAGACCCAAAGAGGGAGGCGAAACACCAATGGACTGTTCTTGTGAAGATGTATACTCCCGGGTGGAACAAGCATGTGGGGAATGAGAGTATGTGAGTAGTGGGCATAAGAAGGCTCCTACAGAGAATCCTTCTAGTTTCTCTGTGCAGTTTTCCCGTAACCTCAACCTAGTCTAGGATTCCCTTGCCTTGGGTGGAGCTTAGTGCCAGCTCGGGGGTGACCCACTGCTGAGTGTGATGAGTAGCGAGGTCTAAGGCTGGGAGGTTTGTGGAAGGTCTGGACGTAGTTGGTGGAGTTACAACAGTTTCAAAGATAAGTATATGCATGTGTTTAATTTCAATTAAAATGCATGTCTGTGATGCTTGCAATATTATCATGTATTCCGTTGCAATGATATTTACTGTTAATTCCATTAATTTTGTATGTTAGCAGTAATTATATGTTTACTCTGTTAATTCATTTAACTTCATTTAAATGCATACTATATAAGTGTTATTTCGCGTAGTAGAGTTTCCTGGTAGTGGGGTTGATGGTCGGGGTCATCACAATATGGTATCAGAGCCCCAGGTTTCAACGTTGAACCTGGATGGGCCAGATAGGTGGTCTTTGGACCCAAGGTTTCGATTCGAAATGGTGTTCGGATGGAACCAATTTCGAAACTTAGAATATTTCTTAGTGCCAATGGGTTGCTTGGTCGTGTTACGGAGCTCAGGAGGAGTAGCGTAGAATAAAACTGCAGCCAGCGTGGTGTTTGACCAGAGAGAGAGAGAGAGAGAGAGAGAGAGCTCAACACTTGTGGTGTTGATAGCCTTAGGATCTATTAGGGAAAAAGGAGAGTCCTTTACGACCGTCAAATCCTGAGAAGGCGCAGGAAGGTTATCCTAGAAGCCTGTCGAATTTCAACAATCAGGAGAAGCGGGGTGCGATGAGACACAAACCTCTGAAACCTGAAACTCTGAAATCCCGAGAAGATCTACACTGTAGATCTGGGAAAAAGAGATTTACCGTTGGATCAAGCAGAAGAGAAGATTGTAATTTTAGGAGTTCGACTGTCGGGATAAGTGGGATGTGTTGACACACAAACTCCCGAAGCTAGAAATTACGAAGTCTTGAAGAGTCGAAGTTGTGGGTCATGCTAACACCACTTGAATGGACGTGGACACATGGGATGTTTGCCATGTGTCAGTGGGTCCCGAAGGAAAAAAAATAGACGCAGTGGGGCCGGATGACGTCACCCGGGGTAACGTGGACCTTCTTAAGTACACCATGTGTCACCACCATGGTTGGTGATAGCTGTGTCGTCGGCCCGGACGCTAGAAAGGTCGAAAGTTCGAAAGTCAGGAGTTGGAGAGGGAAGCGAGTGTGGAAGCTTCCAGGACCGAAGTCTCGAACCTCTGAAACCTGAAACTCCAAAGTCCCTAAGCTCTGAAGTCCCGAAGGCTTCGATGAAAGGATTTTCCTTGTGTATGTCTGCCGACGGATGTTAGGTATGGTGGACGGTTGATTCACCTGCCTCACAAGTTCAGTAATTCAGAACTCTGAATAACTGATGTGTATGATTGGAGTTTTCTGAAAGTCGAAGTCCCGATTAGAGAACCTTGAGATATAGCGCTTGGTCACAAACCTTGGTCGTGTGGGTTGGGGAATTGAGAGAAAAGGGCTACGGCCTGAGTTTACTACAGACCCGAGTAGATCTCGGAAAATTCATGAAAACTAAATGTTTTCTTGAATCAAATTTGTTTATGAATGTTTTGGGAATTGTTAAGGAATGATGGTCTGACAAATTCTGGTTGACTTCACGTTATGTTTGCAGAGTTCAACGAGTGCCAGAACCGAATAGAGTTTCCACTGAGTGCAAAGAAATGGAAGAGGCACGGACTGCTTCCAGTTCCGAGGATGAAGAAAAAGGAATGGATATTCATTTGGGAGTTGAAGGGTCGAACTCCAATGGACATGGAGATGAGTTTGATAAGGAAGGGCATATGATGAAAACCATTGAACAATTGCAGAAAAATGCCCAAAATCACCGAGCAGATAGCAAGAATCTTATGAAAGCTAAGGACAAACAGAGAGAATTCAACTTAAATTTTATGAAGAGTTTGGAGAGAATAGAAAAGAAGTTGGACAAGGAGAGGGAAACGAGTGTGGAAGCTTCCAGGACCAAAGTCCCGAACCTCCGAAACCCGAACCTCTGAAGTCCCGAAGCTCCGAAGTCCCGGAGGCTTCGATGACAGGATTTTCCTTGTGCATGTCCGCCGACGGATGTTAGGTATGGTGGACGGTTGATCCGCCTACCTCGCGAGTTTGGTAATTCAGAACTCTGAATAACTAATGTGCTATGATTGGAGTTTTCCAAAAGCCAAAGTCTCTATTAGAGAACCTTGAGATCTAGCGCTTGGTCACAAACCTTGGTCGCGTGGGTTGGGGAACTGAGAGAAAAGGGCTATGGCCTGAGTTTACTATAGAGCCGAGCAGAGCTCGGAAAATTCATGAAAACTGAACGTTTTCTTGAATCAAATTTGTTTATGAATGTTGTGGGAATTGTTAAGGAATGATGACCTGGCAAATTTTGGTTGACTACACGTTGTGTTTGTAAATTTCAATGGGTGCCAGAACCGAATAGAGTTTCCACTGAGTGCAAAAAAATGGAAGAGGCACATACTACTTCCAGTTCCGAGGATGAAGCAAAAGGAATGGATATTCATTTGGAAGTTGAAGGGTTGAACTCCAATGGACATGGAGCCGAGTTAGATAAGCAAGGGCATATGATGAAAACCATTGAACGATTGCACAAAAATGCCCAAACTCACGGAGCAGATAGCAAGAATATTATGAAAGCTAAGGACAAGCAGGGAGAATTCAACTTAAAGTTGATGAAGAGTCTGGAGAGAATAGAAAAAAAGTTGGACAATGAGAGAGAATCGAGAAAAAAAAGGAGTCACCAGGCTTCTAAGGGAAGAATATCAAGGAGTGTTGGTAGATACCATCATCACTCCCATGGTCACTCCAAGAGGAGGGCACACAGTAGTTCAAGCCCATCTCCTACCAGAAAGAAAAGGAGATATGGAGTGGATGAACTAAAGGGAGAAATGAACAAGATTAAGCCTCCTATGTTTGATGGAGAACATAAGAAGGAGGAAGATTTTGAAACATGGTTGCTTGGCATGAGGAAATATTTCCAACTGTAGAATTATTCCTCTCATGCGGAAGGAAGAATTGCAATGTATCAACTGAAAGGAAAGGAATCCATGTGGTGGGATCAACTTGTGTAGGTATAACACATTAGAGAGAAAGATATCACTTGGATAGAATTCAAGAGGTATTTCAAGAAAGAATACTTGACTAAAAGATATTATGACAGAAATATGAAAGAGTTCTTTGAACTCAAGCTGGGCAGCATGACCATTGATGAATATGAGCGAAGATTTTTGGAATTGCAGAAGTATGTTTCGTTCATCAAAGATGAGACTGTCAAGATTCAGAGGTATCTGAGTGGAATTCCACCTTCCATCGGTGACAAGATCCAGTATGATGACCCTAATACTATGGAAGAAATGATAAGAAGAGTGAAATGCTTATATGAGCAGCAAAGAGAAAATCCTACTTTTTGGAAGGCTTGGGATGACAAGAAGAAATTCCAGATGGATTAGAGGAAGAAGGGAACTAAGCCACCCTTTTTTAGAAACAGTCCTCAAGGACAACCATCGTTTAGAGAACCGAGAATGGCTGACATAGGGGAACAAAGGCCAAGGCAGACGCCCATTCAGTGTTGGGGTTGTCAGGAGAACCACAAGTACAGAGATTTTCCCCATAAAAATGGAAAAGTGAGAGTTGTCCATAATGTTCAACAAGTTGAAACAGTGGAGGACATGGGCAGTAGAATGTCAAGGATCTACGCAGCCCTGGACAACAAGCAAGATTAATATCAGTCGCACATGATTGAAGTGGAGGGTATGATTAACAACCAACCATTTATTGTTTTAACTGATTCAGGGGCTAGCCATAGTTATATAGATCCTAGAGTGGTGGAAAGTTTGCATTTGTCGAAAAACAAACATGAAAAGTCTTGGTTAGTGTAGCTGGCTACAACAACCAAGAGAAAAGTCATTGAGTTGGTTAAGTCATGTTCTATGGACATGAATGGACTGAGCTCAAAGGATGAATTGAACATTCTGCCTTTAGGTTCTTATGACTGTCTAATTGGGATGGACTGGTTGGACCAGCACCATGCCATCTTGGACTGTCGTAACAAGGGATTCACTTGCCTGGATGAGGAAGGAAATTGGAAAACAGTCCAAGGAATTCCTATATATGTTGCTATTAGAGAAATCTCAGCAATGCAGCTGAAGAAGTGCTACAGGAAAGGTTGTCAATTATTTGCAGCCCATGTGGAGGAAATGCCTAAGGATAAGGTGTCGAATATTGAAGATCATGAGGTACTAAAAGATTTTGAAGATGTATTCCAGGAGGTACCCGGACTACCTCTGAAAAGAGATATCGACTTCTCTGTAAACTTGATTCCTGGAGCAGCTCCAGTGTCAAAATCTCCTTACAAAATGAGTACGCCAGAGCTGAAAGAGACGCAATTGCAGCTTGAAGAGCTTCTGAAGAAGGGGTATATACACCCAAGTGTGTCACCTTGGGGAGCCCTAGTCCTGTTCGTGAAGAAGACGGACGAGACGTTGAGATTGTGTATCAATTTCAGACAATTGAACAAAGTAACTGTAAAGAAAAAATATCCTCTGTCGAGGATTGATGACCTCTTCAATCAGTTAAGGATGCAAAGATATTTTCGAAGATAGATCTCAGGTCGGGATATCACCAGGTAAGGATAAAGGATGAATACATCAGCAAGACTTCCTTTAGAACAAGGTATGGTCATTACGAGTTCACAGTGGTGTCGTTTGGGTTGTCGAATGCACTCATTTTTTTTATGTTCGTGATGAATGGTGTATTCAAGGACTATCTAGACAAGTTTGTCATAGTCTTCTTGGATGACATTCTAGTGTATTCCAAGTCGGAGGAAGAGCATGAGAAACATCTGAGGATGGTGCTGCAAGTGTTAAGAGAGCATCAGTTGTATACCAAATTGAGCAAGTGTCTGTTTTATCAGGAGCAGATCCATTACTTGGGGCATATTATTTTGAAAGATGGGATAGTTGTAGATCCTGAGAAGATCCAGGCCACCAGACAATGGTCAACGCTAAAGAATGTGACAGAAGTCAGATCCTTTATGGGTCTAGCTGGTTATTATAGAAGGTTTATCGCAAGGTTCTCGAGGATAGCTCACCCTATCACTTCTTTGCAAAGGAAGGAAAATAAGTTTCAGTGGACAAAAGAATGTGAGAAAATATGTCAGCGATTGAAGCATTTGTTAACCAGTGCTCCAATCCTAAGGATTACAGATCTGAATGAAGACTTTGTAGTGTGTATAGATGCATGCAAAGAAGGACTAGGAGGAGTCCTCAGTCATAATGGATTAGTAATTTTTTATGAATCCAGAAAGTTGAAAGAGCACAAAAGGAACTATGCAACTCATGATTTGGAGTTGGCATCCATAGTACACGCTCTAAAGAAATGGAGGCATTACCTCATGGGAATGAGGTTCGAACTAAGGACAGACCATAACGGTTTGAAGTGTTTGTTTGATCAGCCAACCTTGAATGCTAGGCAAAGTAGGTGGTTGGAGTTTCTTTGTGAGTATGACTTTGATATCAAGCATATCAAAGGAAAAGAGAACAAAGTGGTTGATGCACACAACATGAGAGTGCATGAATTACATGCTACAACCATTAGCATGTATCGAACTGATATTAAAGGAATAATTTTAGAAGCTGCAAATATAGATTTGCAGTACAAAGATTTGGTAGCAAATCTACGGCAAGGTAAGATGCCACAGAAAGTGGAAAATTATAAATTAGGGGCCGATGGAATACTTTTGTACAAGAACATAATTTATGTACCTAATGTCTAGGACTTGAAACTTATGATTTTGCATGAAATGCATAATGTGCCTTATGCTGGGCACCCTGGATATCAAAAAATTGTGGCAGCAGTTAAGAGCCATTACTTTTGGGCATGTATGAAGAAAGAGATTGTAGAATACATCGCCAGATGTATGGAGTGCCAGAAGGTTAAGGCTGAACACAGGCACCCAACAGGATTGATGCAGCCTTTACCCATTCCTGAGTGGAAGTGGGAAGTGGTGACAATGGATTTCATCACAGGATTACCCAGAACAGGAAAGCATCATGATTCAATAATGGTGGTGGTGGACAAGCTTACGAAAGCTACCAATTTTATTCCATTAAAGACTACTCACAAGGCAACTAACATTGTTGATATTTTTATGAGGGAAATAGAACGATTGCACGGTATTCCCAAGACAATTGTGTCTGAACGAGACCTGAAATTCACCTCCAAATTTTGGAAAGGGTTATTCAAGGGGTTCAGAACGAATCTGAACTTCAGTACATCCTATCATCCTGAGTTGGATGGGCAGACAGAGCGGGTGAATCGAGTAATAGAAGACATATTGAAGATGTATGTCATGGACAAACCATCGAAATGGGAAGACTACCTACACTTGGTAGAATTCGCCTACAATAATGGGTATCAAGCATCGTTGAAGATGAGCCCATTTGAAGCACTTTATGGGAGAAAGTGCAATACTCCAGTAAGCTGGGATAATCTAGTTGATAGGGCAGAAATTGGGCCAAAGTTGCTCAAGGAAATGGAAGAACAAATGCTAAAAATTAAGCAGAATTTGA
The DNA here is from genome assembly GCA_010110895.2 of Picea sitchensis. Taxonomy (NCBI): domain Eukaryota; kingdom Viridiplantae; phylum Streptophyta; class Pinopsida; order Pinales; family Pinaceae; genus Picea; species Picea sitchensis. The sequence continues at coordinate 20,172 of SNQJ01S0024590.1, read as the reverse complement.
AAGCTGCCCAAGACAGGAAGAAACATTATGCTTATAAGAACAGACCCCACAGAGAGTTTAAAGTGGGTGACCATGTTTTCCTGAAAGTAAAAGCCAATAGAAGTTCCCTGAAGCTGGGAAACTGTTCCAAGTTGGCAGACAGATTTTGTGGGCCATTTGAAATCCTAGAAAGGATTAGGCCAGTTGCATATATGCTTGCATTACCTGCATCCATGACTGTACATAATGTGTTTCATATTTCATTTCTTAATAAATATATACTTGATGATAATCATGTAATCGGTTGGAATGTGATTTAGGTGGAGCAAGAAGGTGTCCTGCAAGTGCATCCTATGCGCATATTGGACCGGAAAAGAAAACAGCTTCGAAATCGAGCCATAGGGCTTGTAAAGGTCCAGTGGACCTGGTACGGTCCTGAGGATGTGACATGGGAGAATGAGGATGCTATGCGAGCAAAATACCCGCATCTTTTTAAATATTTTGAAAATCTTGTTGATGTTGTGTAAAGAGTTGCACTGAGGACAGTGCAAAAATAAGGGGAGGGGATTGTTATATCCCCCGGTAGTGCCCCAGTTAAATTAGGAATTGTATTCATGTTTATGAATTGTAATCATGTTTTGTAGGCTGGTGAGATGAGTATTGATAAGTTGGTAGGCTTATGTGTTTATTAGGCCGGAGAGCCTAAGTGTTAAAGGCCAGGAGCCTGTTTTTGTATATGTAATATGCATAACATTAATAAAGATTAAACATCGTTGCGTGCAGACCGACCACAAAGAAAGAGTGATGGGGTACTAAGCTTCCACAGGGTGGGTAAGGGAAAAGGGGTTGAAAGGTTGGAAAGAGGGGCTAAGCTTAGGGGGCTTAAGTTCTTGAGAATAATATTTTATTATTATTCTAAAGCTAGATGACAAAACATGTTTTTATCCTAAGTCTTGGGAGAGGCAAGCATGCAGCTCCAACGTGTGCAAAAGGGATTGCATGCAGATCCAGGAAGACAAGTGTCGACTTGGGCGCATGCGGTTAAAACTTGAAGCGTCAGTTGAGTTTGGGGTTCGTCCTTCATCCTGTTGTCGATTGTCTGAAACAGTAAATTTCGTCTGATCTCTGTATGCTTCACGCAGCTCTGAAACTCGAGGCCTGTGATGTTTTATGTCTGAACTGTTGAGTCTATGTTTGACCTCTGCGTGGATTCCTTGTCACACACCCTAAAAACCAGCGGCAAACCCGTGAATTAAGCTATGTCACATGTGTGTCCTATGAGCCCAACCTATCTTCTCTTGCAGAGTTGAGTCTATACCTGAATTGTCTTTGGGTTGTTGCCTTCTGTGTTTCCTGAGTGGAATTGACCAATTGTTGTTGCTATTATCCTCACTTTGCGTAAATTGGGCTGAAGTTGGTTGAAGAACCGGGTTGTCAAGCCCATGGTAGAAGAGGCAAGTTGTTAGGCCTGTGAGAAACTCTCTCCAGGTGAGAGATTCTGTTGGAAAGTGGTTTTCTCCCAAAGAGAGTCCAGCACTAGCTATGGAGCTCTGAGAATTCATGATCTGGCCTATTGTCGAGACCGAGAGAGGGAGGTGAAGCATCAATGGACTGTGCTTGTGAAGGTGTATACTCCCGGGTGGAACAATCATGTGGGGAATGAGAGTCCGTGAGTAGTGGGCGTAAGAAGGTTCTTGGAGAGAATCCTTTTGGTTTCTCTGTGCAGTTTTCCTATAACCTCAACCTAGTCTAATATTCCCTTGCCTTGGGTGGAGCTTAGTCCCAACTCGGGGGTGACCCACTATTGAGCGTGATGAGAAGTGAGGTATAAGGCTGGGAGGTTCGTGGAAGGTCTGCACGTAGTTGGTGGAGTTACAACAGTTTCAAAGATAAGTATATGCATGTGTTTAATTTCAATTAAATGCATGTCTGTGATGCTTGCAATATTATCATGTATTCTGTTGCAATGATATTTACTATTAATTCCATTAATTATGTATCTTAGTAGTAATTATATGTTTACTATGTTAAGTCATTTAACTTCATTTAAATGCATACTATATAAGTGTTATTCCGCATAGTAGAGTTGTTCGGCAATGGGGTTGATGGTCGGGGTCGTTTCAAGGAACATCTCTCGAAATGGCCATAAAAAGTTTGTGTTCCTTACACTTGTGCCCTAGAAAATATGTTTCATCACAATTATAGCAAAGACCCTTCAATTAACATTCAGCCATTTCAGCCCTAGTCAATTGATGAACCTTGAGGGGAGTGACAGGGGGGTTAGGATTAGTGGGTCTAGGGCGAGGAACAAAAGAGGGTTTTTTGTTCTGG